>JBBPOM010000788.1:0-18157 GCA_038091455.1 Leccinum uliginosum | reverse complement strand
TGGATCGGACGTACCTTCCTCAACCGGCGACTCGACGAATTCGTTACAGGACAGCCCCGTGGAAGTATTTTCGTGATCTCGACTCGTCTGTCGCTGACAGGAAACCCCGTCACGTATCCATGATGTTAGGTTGTTGCCGAGTGGCAATGACAATCAGTACTACGTAGTAGTAGCGAAGCGGCTCCATACTATATAATCGAATCATGACTCAGTACGCATGAAGCACGACAAAACAACCGAGCTGTTTCAAACACTTCACCGACTCAGAGCGGAGCCTGCCACGCCTTAATATCAAAAAATATCAAAAACCTGGTGAAGAAAATTCTTGATAATCTCCACCGACCGAAGCAGTCCTTCGCTGGCGTTTGATCACTCCGCTCAAAAGATAAGATCACGAGTCTGCCATTCACATTGCAACACCATAATCAAACCTACTACTCGAATATTTCCATCTGCACACCTAGTTCAAATACATGCAATGGTCGTAATTTCCACCCTGGTTGGCACCCCACCAGGAAGGGAACAGATGGGCATTACCTGCCGCACCTTGGACGGCAAATGATAAGATGAACACCATGACCTGGGTGCCACCATCGAGCGCTGCAACAACGTGTATGAGAGAGACCGTGCTGTAACACGCTGACAAGTAAACATACCTGCTGCAACGATGTAGTTGTATTTCTGGAACCAGCGGGGGTAGCGTGTTCTGATCCACCACTGGGAAGCGAACGCGACCGCGAATAAAGAGAGGATGGAGGAGTTGATCCCTACGCAGAGCCAGCCAATGTATGCGCTAAATGAGGGGTATAAGAGGTCGGGCCTGTCATACGGAAGCCGTGTCCTTACCAGATGATGGGTGTGTAAAGATAATCAGCGTGGAGCTTGGGCCAATAGCGATGAACGACCCAGAAAGGCACTGGCGCAGCAAGGCCGATTAAGTATGACAACGGAACCCACTGGTACCTGCTGCCAACAGAGAACAGTTCATGACTGAGGCCACCCCATGCAATGGCTTGCGAGTTGTACTGCTGCGGTTGTTGACCAGACCAGATGTTTGTCCCCTGAACGGAAAGCAAAATATCCCGCTGGCTGTCGATGATAGAGTTCATCAAGACTAAGCACTCGTAAGAATCTGCTTGACAAAGTGGTAAGATAGCATACAGAAATTCAAGACGGCTCCAAGGAGAGTGCCAATTATCTGAGCTGTGAAGGAGGCACGAGGGGGGAGCTTAGCATCTGCCAGAGCTTATCAGTGTTCGCTATTCGCAGCATCTCCTGGAAGACGTACACTGGCCAATTTTGAGGTCACGCAGTAACAGATTGGCCTGTGAAACGGTATCTGAAAACGGAGCCAATTAGTAGTCATGCCTCATTTGTGCACGGAGTGAACGTACTGTAACTATACAGAACGAAGTACATGTTGGCCATTGGCTTGCCCGGGTGCAAGTATCCTGCAATCATCTGTACGAGGGTTTCTATGCGTGACATTAGCTGAATACAGGGAGGTTGGTTGAACCGGGAGACTCACGAATTGAGAGGCCAATGCCCGTAATGGCGCTCAACGCTCCAAAGAAGAGAATGCACACGATTGCCAGCAACACAGATATTACGAAACCCCACCATGGCAGAGTGGAGTCGCTCTTGTAGATAACTATCAGAGCCACCGCAAACGATACGACGAAGGTCGCATAGTACCAGCTATTTGGGGCGTCAGGGTACTGTAATGCAGAAATTGAACGATGTCCGATATTCAACAAAAGGCCAACGGCTCACCTTGAGCATTTGAGCGTAGTGAGGGTCAATATCCTCATCTTCGCTGGGCTGCTCCCGCATTCCATCATCCTTCCAGATCTTCCAGTTCACATTTCTCCAGTTAAACTCTTTCCACTGCTTGCGAAGGTTGGAGGGGTATATCCAACACCACGCCCCGCGCAGGTCATTGCGATTCCAAAGGAGCAAGTGAGTGAAGGTAGCTGCCAATCCCAAGTTGGTGGAGAGCAGATATACAACCCATGTTCCGGCATAGTACGGCAATCCCTGCTCCGCTAGAAGTGTGGGGTCCACTTCGTAATTTGCATTCAAGATCAACGTCTGGTCGTACACGGTGCCATTCTCGTAGAATAACAGTTGAGAGAGCTATAAATCACGCTCAGTGCAGTGTTCAGCATAAACCATTCTCAGACATACGAAAGGGAAGCTCTGAGATTTCCAGATGTTGTTGTAAAAAACGGCAACAAAGATCACCCTAGAAGGAGCATATTAAACAAGCACAATGCAGTGCCCAATTTAGTATACCCACATGCATAGCAAGTACCCGATGAAGCTTGAGAACTGATGACTTTTTAGTCGCATTCCTTTGTTAAAATCTACCTTGAACCTACCTGGGCCTTCAAGGGAATTGCCATGGGATTGGAACCACCCGAAATGTACTACAAATCGGGATAGTAGTTACCGCGATGTCAATTTGGTGGAAAAACTAACCTGCCAGTCGAAGCAAACGGAAAGAAGACCGAGGCCCTCGTTTCCATTGCTTCCACCAAACACTGTGGAGACGGCCGCGTTGTTCGGAAGAGCAAGGCAAATGATCGAGAAGCCTGTGAGGAGTGGAAATATCCATTCCGGGAAAAGTTCCCATAGGAAGATCCTAGAAATCCTGAGGTAAACAGCCGGTGGAAACCCTCTAGCGAAACGCAACCTACGCTCCAAAAACGAAGTAGAATACCTTGAGTCTGCGACGAGCATTCGCACCATCTTGGAAGAATGTGTCAAACATTGACATCAACGGAAGTACTGCGGGATAAAGCATCTTTGAAGGATAGAGTAAAGTTGCTAGTTTGACTGCATCAGAGGAAATATCGTCTAATAATTTAAAAGAAGCTCACATCTCAATACGCCACCAATCCCGTATCCGAGAAGCTGACTGGAAAATAACAAGAAGATCGATGTTGCAGGGTTAGGTGTGATGTTGTAATACAGGCGCTGAACAGCAAGGACCTCCGTCGCAAGGGCAGAGTTTGCTGCTGCACTGGCCATTATGATGATGAATGCGTTCTCCTTCTTGTTGAAAGGATGCTAGACAGAGGTGAGACAGAGGTAATGTGAGGATAATTGAAGCTTACAGGATTCAAGTAGCGGAATAGGCCACGGCGAGGAATGAACGTCTCCATTGCAAATCCGAGAACGTAGGAGACGATGCCAAGAAACATCAAAGATACCAATACAGTTTGCTAGCAATGACGAATTTAACCGAATAAAATGAGCGCAAGAATCGTGGTCGAGCTTACCGGCTTGAAATAATAAATTTCGGCTGGTTGCATAAATAATGGAAGAACTGAACAAACGGGAATGAACGTACCCAACGAACCGCCGAAAGCAGACAGACCAAGCCCAAGGAAGAAAGAGCGGAAGGTCCACGGATTGAGGGACGGATCGTCGTCTACTGAAATGACGTGTGTTGCGATTTCACGTTCGCTGTTGAGGACGACATCGGAGGCATCATCGATGGACAGGTCAGGTGCAGCCTCGACGTCTTGCTCTTGATAGTACGACTTTTCATCCTTCTCGGAGGACCTTTCGTCGCTCATGCTTGGCACCCTGTGTATTAGGCCAGGATGACTGTCGCAGTCGGGCTGGATATCGCTATCCATGGGCATCAATTGGGTACGGGGGTCCCGTGAGGTGGTCACCGGTGATGGGCGAGCTTAAGTATTGTGGCACTAGTACCAACCTATCGAGGGTTGGAGTCCGTTGGACGATAAGGTGCTATAAATCCACGCGGATAGCTCCTGCGGTCCTGTGATTGTTATGAGAATGACATACGCGTGAGGCCACAAGGTTTGTTCGGTTCACCTAGGGGAAGAACTTCCAAACGGGTAATTCCAAGGAACGGGGTCAGCGTGGTGAACCGAGCCATCCTGTGATAGATTCAAAATAAGGTACCATAGCCTGAGCCTGAGGATGTCCGCATGCTCAGATCATCCGAGTCCTCGCCCGTGAAACCAGGGATCCTTGAGAATTTTGTTTCATGAACGTCTGAAGTCACATAACATTCACCTGGTGCTCGCAATCGAGATTAAATAATGCACATGGATCACGATTGACAACTGGAAAGAAACACTTGCCACTTTAGTAATGAGAATTGTCGATGTCGTGGCAGACTCATCTAGTTGCAGTTACAGGTCCGTCACGGTTCCTGGCACGTTTGGTCGCTCGAGTGCGCCGCAAACTGCATTGAGTGTATCGCAACCATTGAGGCTGCCAAAACTTCTTGGCGTGCTCTCGCGACAACTCTCTATAATGGGTGATATAAACGAGCAACTCATCGTGCAAATTGGCACCTACAACACAAACCTACAGGCTGGCGCGGGCGTTCCTCAGAATCTCGTAGACTGGCTTGCTCCCACGTTTCAGGTTTCATCTTTTCTTTCCAAAGAAAAAAAAGCGCCAGATATCATCGCCATTGGCTTCCAAGAACTACTTCCACTGCACCTCGGTCGTATGTCTTCTATTTCGTATGCATACGAAAACGAGTCTGACTGACCCTCAACGTCAGTCGCTGGACGCTCAAAGGCGGTCATCGACGAAAGGGATGCGCATATACGCACTCAAATAGAAGCGCATGTTCCCAACAAAGAGTCCTACTCCCTCGTCGCGAAAGTCGTCAACGTCGGTGTCGCACTGCTTGTGTATGCCAAGGATGACACGATCGCTCGCCGTATATGCGACGTGCAGACACAGTGGACTGGCACTGGACCTGCATACATGGGCAACAAGGGTGCCGTAGGCGTACGATTCCGCGTCTCTGACCGTGGATCCGAAGCAGGCGAGGTCTTCACGTCTGTGTGTTCATCTATCCTACTCCTCCCGCTCACCCACCCTTTGGCAGGTTTGTCTGTGCCCATCTCACGGCCCACGAAACATACCTCAAACATAGGATAGCAGACTATCACCATATCGTTCGGACACTTCTCTTCCCGGCATCGCCTGCCTTCCCCAATGAGACCCTCACAACTATGTATGCTACATCTCACCTCTTCTTCCTGGGCGACCTCAATTTTCGTGTCGCCATGCCCCCGTCGTATCCGTTCCATGTGGCGTCACGTGGGGAAGAAGTACTGTCCCTGCTGACTGACGAGAAAACGCGAGAAGCCCTGAAAGAGTACGACCAATTGGTCAACGAGCGCCGCAACGGAACAGTGTTCGTCGGTCTACGAGAAGGCCCTTTCTGGACGTTCAAGTGCACGTACAAATACGTGCTGGGTCAAGTCGACAAATACAAGTAAGCAAATACTCCTAACGCGTCGTTTCGTCGAAGACCTAAGACTGTTCAGCACGAAACGAACGCCATCATGGACAGATCGAATTTTGTACACGACGTACACGGATTCTCCGACTACTCCAGACAAGTCTGACATCGTCAACATTCTCTACACTTCTATCCCGTCGTATGTCACGTCAGATCATGTAAGTGCCAATACTAGATAGATCCTGATGAACCGCTTATAACGGCGACTCTGTTGGTAGAAACCGGTGGTGTCCCTTCTTCTCCTTCCGGCACCCCGCATGTCTGCTTCATTATCATCATCTACACCGACGGAGGCGGAACCGCCGTCGACCCCTCCTCGCCTTTGCTTACCCTCAACGTTCACTCCGGCGCCCGACCCTTTCGCAACCATCAAGAGATACACGGGCCGCATGTTGGATCGGACCGTCGGTTATGCTTGGTGGCTCCTCATCATTGTCGGTGCTGGTTCTACCGTCGTTGGCATTTTCAATTTCTTGTGTGTCTATGTGAGTTGGAAATGGATTGGGCGCTGGTGGTGGGGATCATCGAATGGAAATGGAGTATGATGCTGCACCTCAGAAGCCTGAGTCAAGACATCGTGTTCACTTGAAGTAGAATTGTACTACATGTGATTTATTCAGCATTTTAATGTTTTTTTATTAGTCAACTTAGCCATATGTTCAGCGTGATGGGGAGCGCCACTACATGTGGCAACTTCGCCAAGTTCAAGTTGTGCCCCGGCCGACGGTCCAGCATCATTCACACGGATGACTAAGCTCGGATCTAAACGTACAGTCGCCGAAGTCCAAGGCCGCCGTGAACCTTCAAGAGAGACTGCAGCAAAAAACAGGACATGTAACAATTCCGTGGCACGGCTTTACAAAATTTCCGTCATTTCTTCCTTATCGCCTTCGGGGATCCTAGTCCTCCATGGCAACAAAATTCTCAAGAATCTCCGCCTCCACTTCTCGATTTCCTTCTTCGTTTATGTGGCCATATGCAAGACGGTCGCCGACCGGCTGGGAGGGAATCCGCACAAATAAAACGAACGCCAACGCGAGCAATGTCGTGCATGTGGACACTATCATGATAGCTTGTGGGAGGACCGCGACCATATTGATGTAGACGAACCCATAGAAGGCTGGGCCAATGATCTGGGACCTGTGGCACGCCGCAAGTAAGATAGACGATCACGCGACCGAATGAGCCAAAGTAATGGTCGTCGCACGACCAGCTGCATAAATCATGCAAAGTGAACCCAGAACACGTACCCAAGAGCTTGTATGATACTGAACGCGCCAAAGAGTTTCCCGACTTCGCCATGGCTTTCGGAATGGCGACTCGTGTAGATATCCATAGCAAGTGCATATGCGACTGGTTGGAATCCGCTGCCCAACGAAGTGGCCGCACTTGCTAGCGTGAATAGCGCACCCGTACTCGCGATTGCCATGCCCAGGAAAGCTACTGTTTCCAACCCGACAGAAATGCGTGCCAATGCGAGATCAAAGGCAGCAGAATGAGAGGCAACAATACGTTGGTTCGAGGCCATGGTCTGAGCCGAGTTTGAGGATGAACCGCCATTGGCAGGGGATGGAGAAGAACCAGTAAAACCTTCGAGAGATTCAGTGGGCCTGTAAGGGAGCTGGATAGGGGAGGGCTTTAGATACTTGATGATGACTTGGTAACGGTTGAGCACGACTCCCTCAGTGCAAGTGCAGATGGGCTTACGGGGTAAAGCGACTGCCAGGAAGGTGGCGCGTGTAGCACCGACGATAGACACAAAATAGCTTGTCTGATTCATATCATTGATAAACGAGCAATCCTATTCTGAATCCAAATGCTCACTTCTTCTGGCATCCAGTTGAATTGTGCCGCAGCATACTGGACTGTATAAGATGTGGAAGCCTAGGCATATTGGCTCAGACGAAACATTCTGATGGAGATATACCGTGGCAGTGCCACCCACCGTCACGCTCATGACAAGTCCATAAGCTGTGGCAACGAAGAAAAGGTTCCACTTTTTTCTATTTCGTTTTAGTGGATCCGCATCTGAGGATGGTCCGGGCAGTAAAACGACGAGCGGAACAAGAAACCCGTTGAGGTTCTTCAAGACACCGACAACACGACCATTGGAGGCTTCGCTGACTCTTTGCTGTGACCATCGTAGCTGTGCACCCCGTGCTCTCGTCGAAGTAAGTGATTCGGGAACACACAGAAGGAAGATAAAATTTAAGCCGTATAGGATGACGGCGAAATAGAAGACGGACAGAATATCCCCAGTCGAGCGAATGAGGAAACCGCTGAGCAAAGGTCCAACAGCTGCGCCTGCGAACACAAGACCAAGTTGAAGTGAAAAATATCGTGATCTGCACAATCACAGTTTCAAGATGTGGACGTGAGAACAACTAGAATAACTGACCTCGTAGATGGTTCAGTTGTATCTGCAATGTATGCATGAGAAACTGCCGACCTGGCCGGCAAACCTATGCACAGAGATGAATATTACATTCAATAAGATCACGCTTCGATTGAGGTCGTACGAGATACTCACTTCCACACAGGCCTTCGATCACGTAGCCGACAAGAGGGAACCAATATCCACCAGGTAAAACATCCACAAACCAAGCGGTGATGACGTGAATGACATGAATCCTGAGGAACCCAAATACTGAGATAAGCAGGACAATGCGCCGTCCAGAGCGATCGGACAGCTGGGTAAATACACTTAGCCAAAGAGCCTATCAGGATTTCATACACACTTACGGATCCCCACCATGGAGTTGTAAGGCAACTGAGTATACCCATGGTAGTCATGAAGACTAAAGGCGAGTTGAGACAGACTAAAACAAAAAGGTAGATCAAAGCAAACCTGCACTAAGCCTTGCAACGACCGCTTGTACCACTGGATCTGAGGCGCACTTTTGCTGAGAATCAGGTTTGCTTTGGGTTTTAGTTTCATCGAACAATGCGGTATATGTGGGGTTTGGAAGGAAGATGGAGACTGTGGTCTCGTAGCCACCAGAGACATGTGGAACTGGCACATCAGCAGTGCAGACGGTCACGAATTCACGTGTCAGCGGTGATGCAAACGAATGAAGATCATTCGTGACATATTCCGGTCTGTGAACACGGCAGGCAAGATCGGTGTACATGGCTACCTTGGGGGCAAGTAATGCAAAATGTGCAATGGAACCAAAGGATCCAATGATAACCCTTACGGACGTGCGTAGAATTCAAATCAAATTAATAAGCGCCATGAGACTGGCACTGAAGTACTGACCAATACGGTGAGGGCCTCTTCCACCAGGGAAGTTCGTTCCATGACGAGATTTGGCGAGTGTGGATTTCATCCTCATCCGAGTCCTCATCCTCCTCATTGGGAGACGGAATCGGCTCGAAACCGAGGAGAGTGGATTGTGAGTCGTGAGTTGGGTGAGACTGTGCGTCGTTGTCGTCTGGTTGGAGAGGACCGTCTGCAAGCACAGCGCCTCTGGACGGGGTCATGACTGGTGCAGCAGAAGGAGAGTAGGTGGATACCTACTAGCACTTACATGTTGATCCCTGGACCAAATTTACATAAATGAAGCTGAGACGAGCAAGCCCGCATGCAGGCCACCGTAATTCTAAATTTAGACCTTGAAAATTATGAAATCGTAGCAAACGCTTATTACGTCATAACTTGAAGACCTTCAACGTTTCAACCTGCTTGATCTTGTCAAAAAAAATGAAGAATGAATCATTGCATTCGACTGACACATGGCCCGGGACATACGACTAAGTACAAGTAAGTACCTAATAACGACATCTGATGTACAGAAATTCCAGGGTTCGTCCAGCCAGGCTTTACGTACGGTACGTAGCAGTACTAGTACCAGCCTGGACGCCATCGACTTTGCGAAGCGAACATGATCTGGACTTGGACACAGTGTGCTTGGGTATTACAAGTGGGGTCGGATCAAAAAAGATGCAATTCCACTTTGTTGAATTGTCCACGACGTCTCTGAGGCCATTTTAATTTCTAACAGTCGGCCATACAACTTGCCGTCCATGCCAAGGTCCTATGTAGGACAATATCAATGCGGAGAAAACGTCAAGCTGCAGCCTGTGTTAAGCGGCTCATCACAAAAAGTCGTATACAGTCGACTCGGATGTGCCCCAAATTCTCAAGGATTCCCTCCGCAAGTTTTATTTTGCGAGGCACAACCAATTTAAAGGCTAGTGCTGCGCGTGGCAGGGCCGTGACTCAAGATCATCTGAGGTCAAGGACAAACTCATCGTGGAGGAACAGGAGGACTCGACAACATCTCCATAGACGAGCTTGCGGAAACGGTGATCTCACTAGATTGATGACTTCCTGAGAACTCACTGAGATACGTTGTGCTCTCCTACGAGCTAAAGCACAGGGACAGGAGAACCTCACTTCACTGGTTCTCGTCAATGGCCACCTTCATCCGAAACCAAGTTTATGACTTGTATATGCAAGTGGGTTTCTTGACATATACCACTAATTACTAATCGGACACTGGTCTCGTTCGATCACGGTCTCGGTTCTTTCTAGTCGGACATCAAAATCTCAGGAGCCTCCACCTCTTGATTTCCTTCTTCGTTTGCGTATTCATATGCAAGAGGGTCGCCGACCGGCTTGGAAGGAACCCGCACAAATAAAATGAACGCGAACGCGAGCAATATCGTGCACGTGCACACGATCAACATAGCTTGCGGGAAAACCGCGACCGTATTGAAATAAACGAACCCATAGAAGGCTGGGCTAATGATCTGGGACCTGTCACACGCCGCAAGTGAGAAGACGGTTACACAACAGAATGAGCCAAAGTTGGGGTCACCAACTACATAAGCATGCAAGGTGGATCAGGAACACGTACCCGAGAGCTTGTATGACACTGAGCGCCCCAAAGAGTTTTCCGACTTCGCCGCGGCTTTGTGGATGGCGAATTGTGTAGATATCCAGAGCAAGTGCCTGTGCGGTTGGATGGAATCCGCTGCTCAACGAGGTGGCTGCACTTGCTAACGTAAATAATGTACCCGTATTGGCGACTGCCATGCCCAGGAGAGCTACTGCTTCCAACCCGACAGAAATGCGTGCCAATGCGAGATCAAAGGCAACAGAGTGAGAGACAACAGTACATTGGTCCGAGGTCATGGTCTGAGCCGAGTTTGAGGATGAACCACCATCACGGGATGGAGCAGAACCAGTAAAACCTTGGAGAGGTTCGTTGGGCCTGGAAGGCAGCTGGATAGGGGGGGGCTTGAAATATTTGATGACGACTTGGTAGCGCTTAAGCACAACTCCCTCAGTGCAAGTGCAAATGCTTACGGGGTAAGATGACTGCCAAGAAGATGGCGCGTGTGGCACCAACGATAGACACAAAATAGCTTGTCTGATTGGATCATAATGTTCATGATAGATAAGTTTCCCATTCATAATCCAAATGCTTACTTCTTCTGGCGTCCAGTTGAATTGAGCCGCAGCATACTGGAATGTGTAAGACACGGAACCCTGTGTTGACTGAGATGAACATTCTGATGAAGGTGTACCGTGGAAGTGCCACTCACGATGGTGGCACTCATGACAAGTCCATAAGCTATGGCAACGAAGAAAAGATTACAGTCTTTTCTATTTCGTTTGAGTGGATCCGCATCTGAGGATGGCTCGGGCAGTAAGACGACGAGTGGAACAAGAAACCTATTGAAGCTCTTCAAGACACCGACAACACCGACAACTTGACCATTGGAAGCTTCGCTGACTTTTTCCAGCGACCGTCGTAGCTGTGCACCCCGTGCTCTCGCCGACGTAAGTGATTCAGGAACACACAGAATGAAGATAACATATAAGCCTTGTAAGATGACGGCGAGATAGAAGACGGACAGAATATTGCCAGTCGAGCGAATGAGGAGACCACCGAGCAAAGGTCCAACAGCTGCACCCGTGAACATAAGACCAAGCTGAAGTGCAAAAAATCGTGATCTGCACAAGCACAGTTTCAAGATGCGAACGTGAGAAGAACTCAAAGAATAACTGACCTCGTAGATGGTTCAGTTGTATCTGCAATGTACGCGTTTGAAATCGCCGACCTGGCCGGCATACCTATGCACAAAAATGAAGATTACGTTCCGATGAAGGTCATACGAGGTACTCACTTCCACACAGGCCTTCGATCACGTAGCCGACAAGAGGGAACCAATATCCACCAGGTAATACATCCACAAACCAAGCGGTGATGACATGAATGATATCACTCATGAGGAGACCAAATACTGAGATAAGCAGGACAATGCGCCGTCCAGAGCGATCGGACAGCTTGGTAAACGCCCTTAGCCAAAGAGCCTATCAGGATTTATGTACACTTACGGACCCCCACCAGGCAGATGTAAGGCAACTGAGTATACCCATGGTAGTCATAAAGACTAAAAGCGATTGAGACAGATCAAAAACAAGGTGAAATGAAGCAAACCTGCGTTGAGCCTTGCAACGACCGCTTGCACCACTGGATCTGAGGCGCACTTTTGCTGAGAATCAGGTTTGCTTTGAGTTTGGGTATCATCAAACGATCCGGTGTATGTGGAGTTTAGAAGGAAGATGGAGACTGCGGCCTCATCGCCACCAGAGACGTGTGGAACTGGCACATCAACAGTGCGGACGGTCACGAATTCACGTGTCAGCGGTGATGCAAACGAATGAAGATCATTCGTAACATATTCCGGTCTGTGAACACGGCAGGCAAGATCGGTGTACATGGCTACCTTGGGGGCAAGTAGCGCAAAATGTCCAATGGAACCAAGGGATCCCACGATAATCCTGAACGGACACGTATCAAGTTCAGACCAAACCAATGAGTGCCATGACTGGTACTACTGACCAATACGGTGAAGGCCTCCTCCACCAATGAAGTCCGTTCCATGATGAGACTTGGCGAGTGTGGGTTTCATCCTCATCGTCCTCCTCAGTAGAAGGGATCGGTTCGAAACCAAGAAGAGTCGACTGTTCGTGAGCCGAGTGAAACCGTACGTCCGAGTCGTGGTCATCTGGTTGGAGAGAACCGTCTGCGAGCCCGGCGCCTGTGGATGGGGTCATGATTGGTGCGCCAGAAGAAGAATACGTGCCTACCCGGATTCACAGACCAAATTTAAAAGCGCTGAGTCGGGCAAGAGCCTGCGTAGTGCGCAATGCGGAATGCGGTGTGCCAGATCCTAATACGTTACTACGGATTTGATTGAAATGAAACCAGTTAGCAATTACGTCATGCAAATTATGCAGATGAGTCAGCAAGACTAGTACTAGTCCCGAAACCCGACGTTCTGTTTTAGGAAGTGCATGGGCTGACCCGATGTCAATGCTTCCTTCGGAAGATCCCGAGGTTACTGAGGGCAACACCAAAACGGATGGTGACGAGACTACAGTTGTGGACAATCAAAGTCATCCTATTTTGTAACTCGACAAATAGATTTTTTGAACACAAACTGAGGTTGGATTCGAACCCGTTTAGCTGAAAGGAAGCTAAACACACAAGTCCGAAGTCTTTCCCACGGTATTTTAGCTGCGCCAAATTTTTTGGCCAAATTCGCGAAATATTTATGTACATAATCACATTAATACAGCCTCAATTGCCATCATCGCCTGCTTTGAAACGGACCGGTGTTGCTTCTGCTTGCGAACTGCCCACTCTGCTGCATTCCCACTTAATCCCATACGGTATGCACTCATAAAACGAAATGATCGGTTGATGAAACGGCGAAGGACTTCGACTGGACAGGAATCCAATATGTTGACAGCAACTTGCTTGGCTGTTGCAAAGTTCGGCTTTGATGCTTCTCGATATCGGTATTTGCACCATCCCCAGTACTTAAAATTCTTAGCACAAGCAAATTTAAGTTGAATTAATTCATACCATTTCAATCGGATTCAATTCACAATGAAACTTGGGCAAAAAGATGCATAGATGACCCGCATCATTGATAACTGTCTCGAGCATTGAAATCTGATTGACAAAATCTTCTTGTTGGCTGAGTAGTCGTGCCATGCACTGGCAACATCCTGTGCTCTCAAAAGGACAAACTGGTGAGCATTTTGTCTTGAGTCCTGTAACATCAAATCCTCGCTCCGTGAGAATGGTCTGAAGTCCTTTAGGCATGCCCGAGGCAGTGGTCATCTTCTGCACAAGCCCTCGCTTGGTCACATCTGGATTTGACTGGGGGATAATGGTGTCATGCTGCTTCCGTTGCTTTCCACCATCTGATTTATTCATCTCGAAAGCTTTGAGTGCATCTGGTGGAAGTGAGGCATGAGCGGATGAGTTATCAAATATAAAGAGTGCTTGATATCCAGGGCTTGTGTCATTGTGAATCTTGATAGCATCTTTGATCTGAACGAGAAGGCTTTCATTTGTCCACCAAGCATCTCCATTGGCCCCAGGATAAATGATCTTTCTTGCATCACGTGTGATCTTTCCATCATCATCTCGTGCGACGAGACGTCCACTCTGACTACTGATGAAGTCAGAAACATGAATCAGCCGCCCACGACCTTTCTTTCGAAGAGGTTGCTCGCCAGCACGTAGCCTATAATTCCAAGAGTTAGATTATGATCACAGCGCAGCAAAATAAGAATGAATAACGCACCATGCACAGTTTGTATTGTCATTTGCATGAAAGGATGACTCGTCATGAAAGTATTCTTTAATGGGCCGTTCACCTGGCCTCAGTTCGGGTTCAGTCTGTGTGAGATCTGGACCATCGAAATGGACCATCCGTCTCTCGAATTCCTGCATCGCTGGTAAAAAAGCTTCCTGGCGGTATTTCACCACGTCAACCCGTTCATGACCATCCATGTACACTCCTTTCCGTATCACTGTTTTCCGCCAACCAAATTTTATGAGCCATCGCCGTGCCGTGCACTCGCATATCGGTCGTTTTGGATTTATCCCCAAGTCTGGGAATATTGTTTCATTGAGGGCGGTTTGGAGTGTGCGTGGTGTCACTTCGCCCGTCTTGAGACTGGACAGCCACTGACGTCGTCACGTGCATGGTTCTGCACAGACTCGTTGTGAAGAAGAGATCGACCGTTCATTGCGCCGCCTCGTTTTTCCATAGGCAACTGCTCAAAAATTTGATAGTGGCGTGCAAGCGTACGAATGCGTCTCGCAAACCACTGTCCACCTCCCAGACTGTTACGGTTGCGACTCGGATTATCCCACTGCCGTGCGATCTCAGAGCTTGCAGCCGTTCGTGTTGCCCCCTTGATGCGGAGTGTGGCAAAGTTTGAAAGGATCATCAGTTGATTGATCTGTGAGAGTGGCAAATTCTTATGTCTTTTCTTCAAATCCAGCTGAATTTGAGCACGGAGAGCTTCCCAGTCCCGTATCGTATGATTGGTGTTTGTCACGGTCTGAGTCAAGCCCGGCGGCCCAGCAACCGCATCATAGAGTTCATCTTCCCAGTCCTCAAGCTCAGAGTTCTCGCCAGACTCCCGGGCCGAGTCATCCATCATGATCGCACCCGAATCCACTGGCAGACTTGGACGACGTGCTTCTTCTTCGACATCACCCAATTCTGCTCCGTTAGTATTCTCAAGACTTGGAGCCTCAACTCGCACCACAACACGCCGACCATGCCAGCGATTCCCCATTGCTGACTCGGAGTCATCTGTGCTCGGATCTGAGAGAACTGTTGCGCTCCGAGTGCGCCCACAAGTTGCAACTCGAGATTCGTCATCACTGGCAGCACCCTGCGGCATGTTTCTGTGTGCTGGTGGTTCCGAGTCAGACTCGGGCTCGGGGATGGTCACGGTAGTGGCAACGGGACTCGGAGAGTTTGATTGATCTTCAGAGGGAGGGACAGATGATGGTAAGCGGTGGAAACCAAAGCTGTCGAGTGATGACTGATTTCTCCATGCATGCTGGTATCTCTGTTGGGTCCGCTTTGATTTGCTCATCATGTCAGGACCCTTTTTGTATGTGGCCGGCCTCACTGGAACAAAATCATTACTTTAAAGGACAAACATTGTTGCAGACTCGTTCAGCAACTCACGCTTACGTTCCCGCTTCAATACTCTTGGAACCCAATCTCGATCCTTCACATCCTCCTTTTCAACCATTTCAGCGAGTCTCCGACCGAAATCAATGTCCCCCAGCATCTCCTGGTCAGTTTCTTCATCAATGTCAAGGTCGGATGCTGTTTCTTTCATCTCATCTCCAAATTCTTGCTCGTAATTGATCTTTAGCCCATCAAATTCCATGGCAGGGTTTTCCATGTCCAAATCACATGGATCTGGTGAGTCAGATCGCTCGGAATTCGTTGAGAGTGGCTCGGAAATTGAAGGCAACTTTGTCCGCTGAAGTTGGTTCTGCAATCCGCTCGTGTCACGGTTCCGTGCCCTCTTCTTTGGGCGACCTCTGGGCATGATGGCAACAGATGACTGCGGGTATCAAGGGTTCGAATTCATTTTTTCCGTCTTTTTCTGACAGTACCGCCCATGTTCTCTTAGCAGAATCATCGACAGCTCAGCGAATGGCGTCGTTTGCACATTTTTTGGCATTTTTAGGGTTTTTTTTCACGTTGCGCCATTTTTTTGGGGTTCAAATTTGCTAAATCGAAGAATTTCAAAAATCGGCTCGTACAATCCTCTTGTATATAGTGTTATTAGCACAGGTTTACAGGTTTTAGGGTACTATGTTGTGTTGTGGCATCTCAAAAAATCGACAAAGAAACAGGATGGTTTTGATTGTCCGCAACTGTATACTGTTTGTAGTCTAAGACCCATCTGCTCCCATGCAAGTGATGGATTCTATTCTCGAAGACCTCGTCAAAAATGGAAGCCATGATACAAAGAACGACTCTTGACACATGGACGTACGATAAGTAATTTGGCCGCCATCGGGTACGAGTGGGGTCGGATCAAAGACGAAGGATGCACTGGTGTAGTACATGTTGGATTGTCAACAATGTCCGCGAGGTCATTCCAACAGTGCATCACAGCGTCCGCGTCAATGCGGTTTGAGTGGAAATGCCAAGCTGCTATCAGTCGGGATGGGTCGATGGCGTAAGCAGCTCGGCCTTACTCAGAGGACAATTCTTATCTCTGAGTCTCACGTTCGTTTCCGCCGGGCCTACGATGGTGAGCTCGATACGCAGCAAGTGCACACCTAACTGCGCTAAAGACGAGACGAAAAGTCGCATACAGTCGATATACCCCAAGCCCTCAAGGATTCCCTTCGCAAGTTTCGTTTTGCGAGGCGGAGCCAAGGGAGTGCTGCACTCGTCGTCAAGATCATCAAGGACAAACTCATCATGGAGGAACAGGAACAATTCGAGAACATCTCCATAGAAGAGCTTGCGGAAGGTGATCTCACTGATTCAATGAACTGACTTGAATGATGACGTGTATGATAACACGCCTTCCTCAGAACTCCCCGAGAACTCACCGAGATACGTGGTGCTCTCCTACGAACTGAAGCACAGGGACGGGAGAACCTCGTTCCCATTGGTTCTCGTCAACTGGGCACCTTCTTCATCCGAGATCAAGCTTATGACTCTGCATGCAAGCGCGTTTCTTGACTTCCAGAATGTCGTACGTACAATAACCAGACACGAGTCTCGCTCGATCCCGATTGGATTTCTTTCCAGGCGGACATTTCCAAAGTCATTGACGTCCGTGACGGTGCGGAGGGCCTCACGAAGGACGTTGTTGATTCAAAACTCCTCTCATCCTGATGGCGTTTACATGTCATACGTCCAAGTGCCCGTACATTAGGGATTCAATGATCTATCATACATCAATACATTTTGTTTAGCAATACGTACTCATTCCTCTGCTCACTAACCTGAACAATTTTGAATAGTCTCTCTGGTTCTTGCCTAGTTTCTGACTTGCTGGCATGGCTAACGCGACCACTCATTAGCACACCTTTTTCGTACATTACCAGTACACTTCTAGAAAGGAGAGCGCTCCCATGCCTCTTGACCACAATCGACTGCCTTGGCAAAGTATGAGTAGTTGGGCGCGCCGCCAGCTATTGCCACTGACTTGTCACGGAAGTGACACACAAACTGTGCAACTGTTGCTAGGTGTCCAGGCCATATCTGAAGAGTGATGAGGAGTAAGAAGGTCCCGATGTCCAGACACCGGCGTGTTGTTCCTGTTCTTTCTTGCTCCACATCACGTTTGCGTCACGTTGGGCCATAGTTTGCATTAAATTAAGGACACGGCGGTGAACGGGCATCAATAGTTCTGCAAGGTTGTGTCATTCGTTATCAATTGCCATTAACTTGGCTTGATGGCATGCTCGGGCACCGATAACGCGTGATGGACAACTTAGCAATACTAGAATAAAACGGCATTCGTGCGAAGAAATACCATACATGGACACCCTCGACGGATGATGGATTTTTCAGCGGATAAGGCTGCATATGCAACGTGGATATTCACCTTGTTACAAACCCTGATCTGACATCGTTCTCAGGGATTTTCCCGAGGTGGATCCGTACACCCTTTCCCATTTTTGAGTTGTCTGTTGAAGTCATCGCCACTGATTCGGGTAAGAGGACACCATTGCGCTTACATCGATATCGATCGTATATGATTTACTGTTGAATGACCTGGAGAGGCTCCGATTACGACAAATGTAGTTCTTCAAATTGTCCCATTGGTAAACTAGAGGTCAGGAATCCCTTCTAAGCAGAGCAATTGCTTACCATGCGCTCAACAGCGCCATCCATTGAACTGAGGTTCAAGCTGCAAAAGGATGACCCGAACGTATATAGCAACACACTTTGTGTGCTCCATTCTCAGGCTGTCCAGATGCATGTTGGCCAAAATCATGTTGAACATGACTTACCACACGATCCCATCCCATGATA
>JBBPOM010000787.1:887-18170 GCA_038091455.1 Leccinum uliginosum | reverse complement strand
AGGCAGACGAAGAGGAGTTAGTTGGTCAGTCTCCCACAAAAAAGAGTAGCATCGCTTTGACTGGTGATGAGTCTGATGAATGGGACACTCTTGAGATGGAGACTGACTAGATGGGTCGAGTAGTCTCTTCGTCACTTCCAAAAAGATCTCATATCTTGTATGTATGTACATTATGACCTACAAGGCTACGACAACTTGAATCACATTGGTGTGTTCTTATGAAGTTTGTTTCTCCCAGGAGTCGGGGACTGGGCGCAACAGCGCCGCTACGATAGTAAGTAGTAGAAGTGCTTAGCAACCACAGCACATTGATGGCTGCCAAAACGTTTACTTGACCGGAGTTATCCGCGCCCTCATGACTTTCAGTACTTACCAAGTTACCTTGCCAAGATTTATTACTAGTCTCCCGGTCATTCCTTATTTTAGGAAGATTTCCAGCCCGTATCAGTCCAAGCCACACTCCATGTCGGGCCAATTTCAAGGGATAATATCTCAGTGAACTCGGAGGTGTATTCACACATTCGATGATATTTTGTTGCCATCTCTCCGCTGGTGATCCGGATGGCAAGCGTACGTTCCTCTAGAACATGATATCCCTTGCGTATCCTCACATACTACAGCTTCGAACGCGGTACTCGTGAAGCCCAGTCGGTCGTGTCCCCTACTCATCAATCCTACGATAATCTGGTCATTTTCCTTTGCGCACCTGCTATCTTTCTTTCATAGGCTATACATGACAATTATATATTAGAATGGGAACGGTACATCCTCCCTTCACCTCATCAAATGTGGAACTTGGCGATTTAATTTTCATCTGCCCCTGCGATGGATGGGATGGTCTTCGAGCGAGAAAGCGCAGCGAGGAAGCACGAAGCACCCACGATAACCCAAGCAGGTGCGTTCGAGTATCATGGTGCCAGGACCAAGAGTTGAGTCTGACGAGTCACTGTCTTTAATTTACTCAACTGCCCGTACTGTCATTTCTACACCTTGAATCCAACCATCTCAATGTCCACATCGCGACACAGTAAGTAAACCCCTCCGAGTCAGAGCATATCTATCGAACACCAGGATGGACGGAATGTTCGTCCTGATCCCTCCTAGCCCCGGCAAGAAGAAAGTCAAGCGTTCCCATACAATTACAGTGGTCCATTCTGCCGAGTCAAAATCACCGATACACTTACAGACCGAACGATCCCTCTGCGCTGATGAAATATCGTAGAAATCAGCACGCATACAAGCCCGGCCACGCATCTCCAGAAGCCTCCGCCTAGCGAAATCTTTGCAGACGTCAATTTCCCTTCCTCGTACGTTCTCCTGCCACCAACGTTACTACTGCCACACCAAACGAGAAGCAGAACAAAAAAGGCACCGGTAGCGTTCGAAGTCCTCAGGTTCACGACGCTGACGAGACCAAAGTATCCACAGACCGTGCCGGGCTTGCTGCGTTGGACAGTTCCCTGCCTTAGACCTTGCAAGAAGGTCCCGACGTGTTCGAACAAACGGCCCAAGCAGACTCACCCAACGCAACTAGCTCTAATTTCGCTGGTCCCAGCAACAGTGAATCAGATCGCTCCAGCTAGCAACGAAAGCGTTACTTACTCTATGGAACTATAAGAGTCGATCTTGGTGGCGCCGCGTCGATCTTTCCCTATGATCTTTTGCAAGAACACCAAATGGTTACACGATGGCCGGAAATGAATACTGGTATCGACAATGTTCCTGGTAAGTACAGTCATTAGAATGAGCGTCACTACATCACTGGGTTCTTCAATGAAACGGCGATCCCGATCAAGTCGATTCATTCCTTGGTATCTCCGCTCGCCTTCAAATCGATCAACGATCAACTTTGTCCGGTCATCTTCCGTTTCCCTGCGGTTCCGACCGGGTACGGGAAGCCGAGTACTGCCACCCACTGTCGAATACGTGACATTGAGTGGTAGATTGATGGTATATAATGGTATACTGACCGAGCGTTCAATGGATAAATTTATGAATATCATTCCACTGACCCGCATCGATCCACTCTGTATTTCAGCGGATCTTATCACTTATTCTCATGTCGTATTTCAGTCAGTTTCAGCTACATTTTCCAGTGACCAGCTATAAAATCCATGTTATCTGTAACGACTTTATGTCCTTAATTATGGCTTGCAAGAAAAATCAAGCCAACCTTAGGTTCTACCTATGTATATTACTTCGGGGCGTTGGCGCCGAAGTCGGGCAAAAGTGCGGTGTAATGGACTCTGATGGCAACAACTATGGGTGACACGGATGACCTGATAGCTAGCTGTCAAATTTATTTGACGTTCATCCACATAAATTATTCGTGACTACTCTGACGACAACAGCCTAAGCAGCAACGTCGTCATAATGTCTCTGTAAGTCCAGGCTCCATGATAAACGAAAACAAGCAGGTTAAACAACATTGGGATCATATGATCCTCGATGAAATTGTCTTCAAACGGGAAGAAAGGGGAAAGGCGAAGGGGAGAAGATGAGTTGGAATCGTGATGTCTCCAGAGCAGACAGATCCTAGGCCCCCACGTTTTGCCATTCCTTGAGGTCTTCATCTTCAGAACGATTCACGATCCGCCCATATCGGTGGCTGAAGCGAGAGCGTAACAGACAAACGCCTTTCACAATGCAGAAGACCACGCAGCACCCGAGGGCTATGCCAATGATATATACCGCCAGCCAGCCATGTTCTTTGGAAGGGTCGAGGAAAGTATACGCTGACGCCACCCATTGTAAGTCACAAATGCCGTTGCTTCCAGATAAAAAAGAAAACATACGATAAATCCCTTGTGTGGCATATGTAATGTAGGCAATACCGACGTAACCCGCGAGGATGAGGATGAGTGGGACGAGATGGATCCATGGGCTAGGTTCGCCATTGGTAAGGAGGATCTCGAAGAGCGCGAAGACGGAATTCAACGCATGCTGAGAGAGGTTTTGCCACGCTAGGATCCTACTCGAATCAGCGAGCGACAGGAATGTCAATAGGACGTACAGCTGTAGGTCGTACTGAAAGTGGATGAGCTGGCGAGAAGCGACCAATACACGACGGTAACGATGATGGCTGGTCAACCGATTCAAGTCAGTAAAATGGGGAGAGGGGAGAATGGGGACACGCACGGTATACGACGATGGTGGAACGCAAGAGGACGTGAAGGAGTTGAAAAACCCGAGGCCAGGACTGTAGGGGGTAACTTTTGTGTCCGCGACGCACGAAGGCAATTGTTTGGATGCTCGAGGCCCCGAAATAGGCGGTGACGCCAACCCAGGTCAAGTTTGTAAAGTAGGACAAGTACCTAGAATCGGTCAGATGGTTGGGTGGTGTAGAGGGCAACAAGGATCGGCCACGCACGAATTAGAATCGTGGAACAGCGTGAAAGAGAAGACGACGGTGACGACGACGCCTATTAATCCGTATACAGCAAACAGCAAACGGAGTGCGCCAAGGGTGGCCGAGGAAAAGACGGGGGAGGTGACATTGCGAAAATCGCGATCGAACGGGGTGGAAACACCAAAGGACTGATAAGAAAACGGCGAGGGCTTCATCACTGAAGGGAATGGAGTGAAGCCAGGCAGACGGCGGCCCTGAACGAGCTTGTTTTGAGTCCCTTTCTTGCTCGGTTACTACTTCCACCGCAACGTGTCTCGCCTGTCACCGGTCGTTCCCGGGCCAACAAGTAGGCGAACTGCCGTAGCCGTAGGGATCCATTCGTCCATCGACGTTACAACAGCCGTCAAAAGTCTACATATGTAGCTTGTTGAATGAGACGACGACGGCCATCGCTATTAGCGGGGCTTCTAATTCATGGGCTGTGTGCTAGTTCAGCCTTGCTCTTCTCAATTGGTACAAAAGACAAGCACAGGTACATATGTTTATCGTAAATGAGCTACGGTTCACCCCTCAGTGCAATCCCAGATCCTACACAAGCCCATCCTCAGTGATGCGACCTCGGAAAAAACGCGACCAACGTACCTGCTCGATGAGCTTGCGAGCAATCGGGTGGAACAACCTTCGAGCGCCCGTATACGCAGCAATCGTCTTTTTGCAATCAACCTTGTTCGTAGCCCTGAATAGGGGCCTGCAGAACTTCATTCGCCCTTGAATGATCCCCGTATCCTTGCCAACGACCCAGTCGAGGACTTGCTGCACAAACTGTAGGGCGACTTCAGAAGTGGGATCTTTCAGCGCGACGAGGTAGAACGGCGTCCGAATCTCCGAGTTGGTCACCTGGGAGAACCGGTAGAGCGCATCCAGCCGGCCAACGTGACTCGAGGGGAGGGCTGGATACGTCTCCAGGCGTTCCAGGAATACGGCTACCATTTCCGAGTTTAGCGCAATTATAACGTACGTTATCTGAATCACCTCGTTGTTTGCTGTCGAGATCTTTAAGATCAGACGGCTTAAAGTCCAATCCCGTTGGGTCGTCAACATCTCGAGATACGTTCCAACGATCCGCCAGGTCGTTCGCAGCGGTGACAAGCGTCAAGTCGTACTCCAGTTGCGTCGGTAACGTAACCCCCTCGCCGTAAAACCACGCCTGTGAAATGTGTGTAACTCTCATGCAGCTGTTGTGTAACATCAGAGTCACTCACGTTCCAGTCGATGCTATCAAGCGCTTTGATCTTGTCTTCTTGGTTAGCAAAAAAGGAATACAAGTGATCCTTCCACTGGGTAGTCGTGATGCTGTGACCCATATATGTCTTCACATATTCCTTGATATACGGAAGGAAAACACCAATGCCTCCCAGTGTTCGTTCTGTCATAACGTCGTCAGTACCGAGTTCTTTCTACATCCTCGTCCCACATACCGAGGAGGAGGATGAAGTTGGAACCCTTGTCATAGGGAACGCGACTGTAAGCCTCATCCGGATCTTCACCAAATTCGAATCCAATAACGAGTCGTTGGTATTTAGGAGTGGGTCGGAACAGTTCTAATGCATCCACGAGGGCTTTGTAACCGATGACATACGATAAGCCACGGTGTGCGGGGGAATGTATGAGTTCCTGTAAGAGTCGTTCGATGTACGTCGTCCAGCCTTCGTTCAACCAAAAGTGAGACGCATGAGCATGACTCAAGACATGTTAGTTGCGCGCGTAGTAGCTACCACAAACACGGGGACTCACGTAACTCCGTTTCCGAACCAAGAGTGGGTGAGTTCATGAATGACCACGTCCGTTAAGGACCTGTCACCTGTAATGAGTGCTGGAAGGGGGGTCGTGAAAAGCAGTTTATCGACGGTGATTAGCGACTTACTGGGAGTCATGAAGGATATGCACGGATTCTCCTAAGATGCATGTAAGATGCCACAGCCCACATAGCATTACATGTCGGAAGAATATCCTACCATGCCACCATAAGGGAAGGAATGCGGAAGGACAAGTAGATCGTAGACTCCGAATTTGTACGGACCCGCGAGGTCCTCTGCAGCGCTGAGGTATCTTAATAGCTAATAAATTAGTGTCATCAGACGCCTTCGAGAATCATGAGTTACCGGGGAGTGTCGTCGCAGAACTCGTTATAAGCATCCTGCAACAACTCGGGTTCTGTCCAGACTCCGCAGAGCCACGTCCTTTCCTTTGGTACTGTAAAAGGGCGATAGTGTAAATTGCCCGCAGCGATAGCTAAGAGGTAGGAGGGAATGGGTTCAATCTGAACACCATAGTGTCAGTGCAAGTGTGTTGTTGGTAAATGGGAGGTCACACCGACCTGCTTGTACTCATATGTGACTGCGTCTTTGCCAATGACCTTTCCACCGTGTGGGGGACCATTCGAGGGAGGCGATACGCGCTGAGCAGAAAGGAGAGCCGGGAGGACAGAAGTCACTTTTGCATCATACGTCTGTGATAAGGTAAGAGTGGAGCATAGGTTTGCTCAAAAATCACACGTGCCAGCTTCACGGACGGCGAATCTTGAAGTAGTATGAGCGTGAACGCCTCGTAAACGGAAAATCCGAACTACTTTACCTTGCAAGGGAGCCAGGCTCCGCGCATGGATCGGCTGGCACTGACTGAATAGATATGGGAATTCCTTTCCTTCAGTCAGCCTGTAAGTAGATCTCAACGCTGAGTGGCTATCCGGCGATCAAGGGCAGATATAGGCGACGTACTCTTTCTCCAGCCACATCAATGCGGGACATTTTTCGGTCGTCCCGTACGTGATCTTTACCGACACGGTCTCCTTGGCGCGCGTGAGGGCGATCGGGACGTGGAGAGCAGATCCCATGACGGGATGCTCGGGATCGAGTCGTGTCTAGTACATAGGTTGCAAATCATGCAATGACTGTCAAATCCCAGATCGACCGCACAAACCTCGACCACATGTCCATTCACCTCTACCGAGCCGATGTCGAGCGCGTGCGTGTCAAAACTGCCGATCACCTACAATTATCACTGACAGACTTGCCAGGGGCAGACCAACCTACATGACCTCCGAGACGTCCTCTCGTGCGATCATCTGATGCGTTGCTGATCCATAGATATACCTCTTGTCAAAATCGATTGTCCAATCAAGGGAGACGTTCGTCGTCGCGATCTTCGTATAGTTGGATTGCGACGTCGGGTCTTGGAGGGGGACTGTGGAAGCCATCGCGATGGAGATATGACATAGCTTTTCGTCGGCCTAATAGAGATTGCTTTTTCCGGTCCCTAGAACTCGTGACTTTCTCACAGGACGACTTGCTCACGCCGGTCAAGATCAGAGTATGAAGCTCAGTCTGCCTAGCACGGGAGACTACTCACAAATGGAAACGCGCGCTGACCCGTGAGTGCCCTCTTCCATTCATGTTTGATGTTCACTGTGTGTTCTTTACAGCAAGACATATGGGGCCATCGAGGATGAGGAAGTCTTCACCATCTGGGAAAATGCGTAAGCACCATCATCACGTCCGTATCCACCGATCGATCGATCATGTCCCGACGTGAAACAGTCAGGAACTCTACAAGTCTGCTGTTCACGGCAAGATTCAGGGTGGTATATTCGGAACCAGAAAAGATGGTGTTTTTTCTGTCGTCTTGTCTGACAAATATGAAGACGATGTAGACAAGGGTGATCTCATGTAGTATAAGTGTTTTGCCGAGACGCTGCCCCATGTCTGACCATATGAACAGTATCTACACCGGCGTAGGCGGAAAGGAGAACGGCGTGCAGACGTCAGACCAAAGCTGGGAGCGAACTGAGAATGCAGCTTTCAAGGTGGGCAAGCTGACCCGCTCACTGGCATTCGTCGTCTCATATGTTGCTTCTTTCTAGACATCACTCTACGCAGAAACCCCCATACGGGTCGTTCGTTCGTCCAAATGCCGCTCGAGATATGCGCCTTATGAGGGGTTCCGTTACGATGGACTGTATAAAGTGGTTGAAGTGCGTTTTTGTCGGTAGTAGGGCTTTCGATATTTTGGGCGCTGATCATCTATTTTTTCAGTGTCAGATGGATATAGGGGAAAACGGAAAGAAAGTTTGTCACAGTACATTGGAGGTTGTGTGACATTCATATCTTTTCCGAATCTACCGCTGACAGTTCTTACGACGTTTCATCCAGCGTCTACCTGGTCAGCCCCCGATTCCCGTGTGGCCCTGGGTGCGCCACTAGGTCTGGCCTTCAAATTGATATCATGTCGGGATAAATACCCTGCACTATTAGCAGGAGACGCTGGAGAAGAGTCTGTAAGATCACAAACGAGATACATCTAAGACCTGGATGCGAGCTGACTTCAGGCAACTTAGTATGGAGGGGTCCTCTTTCATTTCCGTTTGTAGGATTGTATCACAGCGGTGTGCGAGTTGTCTGAGACTTGTACACATTTTGAACACTATGTAAAAGTTTTGCCATCATTTTGCATCGAGAAATCAAGGAATGATAGAGCGGGTAGCATGTACAGCGCTGTAACTTACTTAGATGCCAGGGCTGGCGTCGAGTGTCGGACTTGCAGTTCATGTTCCCAATTGGGTATGTCACCACCCTAGTCAACTCAAAGTCAACTCGCACTGTGACCTCGATGATCCAGCTCATATGGAAGGAAATCTCGCGCATAGTAAATACGAGATATTGATATCTGTGTGCCTAAGGCTCGCGTCATCTGCGCGGTCAGTGGATGCGTTGACAGCAGCTAAGCTCATGCATGAAGCTATTGCCAATTGGTGACCAGTAAGCATCGAACACCCATACTTACATTCGTCTACCAGCGACTTCTTATTTTTTGAAATCACTAGCTTCAATGCTATCATGGTCGACCTTGGTGTCCTGCGTTTCGATAAAGAGCTCCGCAGCTCAGCGAGATGCTCGACAAAGACCAGCGTCAACCTCGTGGTTGTCGACGTGTCCAGTACCTTCCCCTCCCGCCTCGAAGGCGTCGAAGACCCCAAACAGAAGCGCAAGATTGTCGGCAACACACGGAAGAAGGAAAAGTGGCGAGGCGAAGGGCCGAGTCGAGCGGGGAACGCTTTACCCGGATATAATCCGGGGCATCAGCTTTAAGGGACCGAGCGCTCAGCCTGGGCGATGATCACGATGACAACTTCGGCGAACTGCTCAATGACATGAAGCCGAAGCTCATCGATCCTCTACGCGAGCTATTTAAGCCTGCTGAATGAGCATCTCTCGCGACAAGTGCAGCATACAGACCGCCGATTCTTTTTCTTCTTTGCAGACGAAGTTCACGCGTTAGGTCAACTATTGTCGAACCCCACGCTGCTGGTCCAACGCCATCCGAATCCTCGGGTCCTTCACGCGCGAGTAGGTCAAGATTCGCAGAGCGAATCCGTACATCCACATCGGCCAGGCGTTCTGGATCGCGGTCCTTCTCACCGTCAAGGCTGTTGGCGTAACGTGCGACAAGCGGACGTACGAACAGGTGAGCATGAGCATTGCGTTCCGTCCGACCTCTTTTTCCTCGCATCGTATCCATGTGCTGATGTCATAAACTAAGTCGAGGTCATTACACTGCGCACAGTGCAAACCAAGGATTTAATGACGACCAATAATGTGGTCAGTTCATTACGAGTCCATTGTCTGTCGTTTCTGCATCACACCCCGGGGTATAGGTACGTTTTCCCGGCAGAGATTCCGAAGTGGATTTCCTCGAGCATGACGAAAAACTTAGGCACGCAACGGCCGAGTGATTATCAAATTGGCGCATTTTTCTGTCCTCTTTTTGGCTTTTCTGTTTTTATTTCGTAAATATGATACTGATGTGTAAGTTATATAGGATGGCGTGGCGCTAGCAAGCGTTCTGGAATATCAAGAGAGGTGCGTGAATGGTTTTTCCGGCAAAGGGGTAACCAGTAAAGGCTGTATCTGAGTCTATACTCATCGGAATACCATTGCATCCTCAATGTCGGTCACATGAACTGCACGAACAAACTTGTAGAAAATCAATCGCCAGGTTCAAACCAAATCATACGTAGCTTTGCTGTGAGGTATAAATTGTAAGATTGCTCCCTATAAATATAACAATGCTCGTTCGATGAACTGGTTCGTACAAGTGAACGGTAGCGTAAGGGGAAGCGGTGTAGAACAGTCGTCTTCGAGCCCGAGAGCATACAAGACACTTCCAAAGGTCATCTACCAAAATGAATGAAAGGAACCCAAGAAGTGAACGGAGCGCCGGAGTCACGAAGATGCTGGATAGCACAGTGCAATGCTGCTGCCGCCTCCGTACTGTCAGGAACCTGGCCAGCATCTCGAAAGAGGTGCTCGTACACATCTCTGGCTACCTTTGGTGCGTCATTGTCCCTTATCGCCCACATCGTCCCGATGACACTACCATACCCGGCAAGAAGCATCCCAGCCGCGAGATGAACGGATTCTTCCGACAACGTCTCGTCTCCTTGGGCAGTCTGGCAGGCAGAAAGGAATGCGAGTCCACCTTGCGGGCGTGATAACCGCATAATGTCCGAGAGCTTCAGGCGACGATTGTTGGCGAGGCCAAGCCCGCTGTCGAGGGGTTTCTCGGGATCCTGTATTCCGTGACATGCAAAATGGACCCAGTCGGTATCCTTCAACTTCTCCATGACGTCCTCGACAGTGCCATCAGAGTTCTGCAGGGATACAAATGGGGATTTGTTGGATAATTCTTTGATGGAATTGATCTCGTCCTCTACCGAAAACAGTCTACCAAGTCCATCTGTCAGTGGCTGAGGGACGGCAAGTAGGTGAAGTTTGGAAGAGGGGTCATCCAACTTGCTGTTCTGAGGTGACGATGCTAGCGAGCTCAAAGTCGGCAAATAGGAAGATATAACGAAATCAGAAACTTTTGAGCCAACTTCGGCTGTGTCATGAAGGCCGGCAGCATGTATGGGCAAAAAGGAAAAAGGACCAGTCGGACACCAGAAGATACGGGTCATTTTATCAGTGCCAGATGGCGGATTCTGAGAACAAGCAAATCTCGAGTCGGAATGGATCGACATTGAGACTTATGTATCAACGACTTACCGAAAAGCCGAGCGCCTGAAGAACGGGATGTACAACATCATTCCAAAGAAGTTTCAGGATAATCTGGTACCACTCGTTCAGAGAATATCCTCCAAATCGTCGTGACTTCAATTTCACTGCCCGGTCACTGCCATCAATGAGATCGCCATCCAGCAACAAATCAATAAACCTTTTGGAGAGGTCTATATCTTCGGAGGGAATGAGTTCGTAGAGGGCATCACGGGATAACACAAGACAATGCCGCTCAAGCATCGCGCGGAGCACTCTTCGCAAGACCTCCATATTTTGATAGCAAATTTCAGGGAGGGGGACATGGATGACACTCTCCAACTCCGCCATAACGATCAGTGCATCACATCTTCCTCTACTGGCTGTGAGGTAAACGACTGGTCCGGAGATTGCCAACGCAGCAAGTTGCTTAATCGTCTTTGAAAGCAAAAATCGGTCGAAACCTGGCAGAGACCGTATCTGAAGCAGGAGATTCTCTCGACTGAGGGCAAGATCATGATGTCTCTGGATGTCTTTCTCGAGCAATCGAGTGTCAGCAACTGAAATGTTCGCTGGCTGGCAGAATGTCGGATTGTCTCGACTGCTAGCACGTTCCAGGTCCAGGGAGACTTGTCGGAACTGATGAGCAAGGGCAGGATGCTCGTGAGCCAGGTCATCAACTGGAGTGCGAAGCTGCAGGAACTGAGTCCAGACAATGGAACGCCCTTGCTCGAGCCACTCAACAGCCAGTTCAGGATGACCAGCTTCAAGAGCGGCAGCAATTGAGTCACGTGTGACATGAGCTGCTTCAACGAGTAGACGATGACGCTCGGTGACTGGGAGCCCGAGCCAAGCCAACTGTGGGAGAAGGTCGAGAGCAGAAGCATATGCATCAAGGAGAGCCGTGGAATTTCCTTGAAGTTGCGCACAGGAAATCCAGGCGCGAGCACCACGAAAGCGGGTGGAAGTATGACCAGTGGAAGCCCGACTGGCAATTGAAAAATTGAAAGAAGCAGCAGACAGATCAGAAGAATCGTGAGAGTGCTTGAAACGAATATTGAATGCATCGCCAAGGCCGATCAACAAAATTGGTTTGTCGGGATGGCCATCGGGAGTGAAGCTTATTGCCTCCTTGTTTATGGAAATGGACTTGAGAATGTCTGCATAGTCGCCGAGACGCTCAAAACGACGAGATAATGAGTTCCCGAGGTTGCTCAACCGACTTGGCTTGTGTGGATGGCCGTTGGGTGTCAGACAGACAGCCTTCTCTCTCATTGAGATCGACCTGTTCAGATCCGCGAGGTCCCCAAGACTCTGAAAGCGACGAAGTGATGAGTTCCCGAGATTGTCCAGCAGAACTGGCTTGTCTGGATGGCTATCGGACATTAGATAGACAGCCTCCTGTTGCTTCGAGATGGACCTGTTTAGATCCCCGAGGTCTCCGAGGCGCTCAAACCGAGTCAGTAACGAGTTCCCGAGGTCGCTCAACCGACCTGGTATGTCTGGATCGTCGTCGGGTGTCAGACAGAGAGCCTCTTCAGACATTGAGATGGACCTGATTAGATCCGTGAGGTCTCCAAGACGCTCAAAGCGACTCAGTAACGAATTCCCGAGGTTGTTCAACAGCCTTGAATGATCTGGATGGCTGTCGGCTATCAGATAGACAGCCTCCTCAAACATTGAGATGGACTTGTTTAGATCTGCAAGGTCCCCGAGACGCTCAAACTGACTCAGTAACGAGTTGCCGAGGTTGTTCAACCAAGCCGGCTTGTCAGGATCGCCGTTGGGTGTCAGACAGATAGCTTCCTCTCTCATCGAAATAGACCTGTTTAGATCTACGAGGTCCCCGAGATGATCAAAGCGACGAAGTAATGAGTTCCCGAGGTTGTTCAATTGGCCTGGCTTGTATAGATGATCGTCGGGCGTCAGACACACCGCCTCCTCCAACATTGAGACAGACCTATTTATATCTGCCAAGTCGCCGAGGTGGTCGAAGCGATGTGACAGCGCGATCCCAAGATTGCTCAACAAAGACAGCATGTCAGGATGGCTATGGGGCGTAAGATCCACGGCATACTCCAACATTGAAATTGCCTCGTGGATATCCGCAAGCACACCATTGCGTTTGAACCGATCATATGACAGCATCCCAAGGCCACCAAGTAGTCGGCGAGGATTCCAGTATGAGAAGTTCTGTTGCAGGTCCCGCGTCTTCTGTGTCATATCGTCACCATTCGCTTGCTTTGCCAGTGAGGATCCGGCGTCTCCTGCCTCCGCCGATAGTGAAGCCTCGGCCATCTGCAATCCAAAAAGCCCTGCTCGATATACATGACTGTCTGCCACCGAGACCTCCATTACTCCTGCCAGTAAAACCCTCGCTTCCTCCCTGTCGCACTCAAACCCTCGCCTCTGGAAGCGGGCAAGTAGCGCAAGACCAAGTTCCAGTACCGTTGTGTGATGATCCGGATGATTTCTGTTCCGAAGTTGCAGGGCATCCTGATACAATCCGATTGGCGCATCTAGCTCAAGGTATCGGTTGTTGGCTTGGCAGTCGATGAATTTTGCATTGGCCAAATTGAATAGAACGGCTGAGCGAATAGGGTGTTCTATGGGGCAAATATCCTGAATGCGCTCGAAAGTTTGGATGGCGGCATCTAGATCCATTTGGTCCTGCTGCTGGCGGTAACGCGCAAGAGCATGATGTCCCTCGTCAGTAAGCTGGTCCAGCGCGTTCACTTCCGAGTCACCCGACTCCGGTAGCTATTGCCGTAAGTTCAAAAGATGAGTACGGCGCCATAAACAGTCTGCTTACGTTGAGTTTGGGACAAGATTCACTCGTGTCACAAATCCGTCGCTCGGTCATGATGCCAAGGGACAAACACGATGGTAAAATATCATCGTTTTGCGTTGTAAAGTCGATGACTACGAGGCAATGTCAAGGAGAGTGTGCGGCAGACAAAGGAGTTGCTCACGCTGAAGCTGATCATTCCGATGATGGAATACTTCTCCCACAGTAATATTGTATTGACGGAGCAATTCTCCGTTTCCTAGTCGTTGTCCAAGCTCAAACGATGCGTAGACACTGAACGAAGTGGAAGATGATTGATTTGATGATCTTGGCAGCTATTCAATGGAGGTAGCACAGATTCAAGAAAGGATGTCGCACAAGAGGATCTCTTCATCCCATTCTACGGCGTCCTCCCTTATCGATACGGGTTTGTTCGATGTTTGTATGATCCTTCCTTCGACTTCTATGATAACATGGAAGCCTGTTGGCACCCGACGGAGGCTGCCTGCAACATTTGTGGCACGTATGACTGGACAGAGGTGTGTTTGCGATGTCTCCAGGGATGCCATTGCCAGCGCGAAATTATTACGCACGTGCTACAAAGACATGTTCACATTTATTGGCAGGTGATGAATGGGAATCCGAGTTGCGCAATCTCTTTTGTCCTTGAGGTGGTGGTTGGAGGGGAACAGCCGGGCTTGAGAGTGGGTTGTCTTGATTCATGAAGTCTGAGAGCACGGAAAAATGTGGGCAAGTTCTGAGTGACGGGTTCCTGCTGGGTTCATAAAGACGGCCAGTTGCAGACTTGCAGTGCACATTTCTGATACATAGAAAGAACAACTGCATGGACACAGCCATTAAATCATCGGGAATTCAAAGTGACTCAACCGACACTGTGTCTTGAACCTGGCCACAAACTTTCCGTGTTTGGCATTCCCAAGGACCTGTTACTCCCTGCAAGTACAAGTATAGGTGCTCTTGCAGTCGTCATCATTGGTGTATTCACTATCTCGCGTCTGACGCGTGATTACTAGTGGAAGGAGGGGAACGGGGCAACAAGTCTAATTATTAGGGAAGCGAAGCTTGAACTTTTTTAAAAACCCTGATTCCTATTGTACATTTTGCCGACCGGGCTTAGACTGACTCACTCATTTGCATACACTATGACTTTACATGATGTTCTCTCCTTTGAGAACGAGATCATGATGCCTCCCGATGTCTTTCTCGAGCAATCGAGTGTCAGCAACTGAAAAGTTTGCTGGCGGGCACTGGCAGAATGTGACATTTGTCCCAATTACTAGCACGTTCCAACTCTAGGAAGATTTATCGTAACAGACTAGCAAGGGCAGGATGCTCGAGACCAAGGTCCCAATGTCATCAAGCGCCAGTGGAGTGCGAGGCTGCAGGAACTGAGTTCAGACGATGTAACACCCTTGCTCGAGCCACTCGACAGCCAGATCAGGCCTGTGGCCAAGAGCGACGGTAATTGAGTGGCGTGTGACATCAGCTGCTTCAACAAGTAGATGCTGATGCTTGGTGACTGGGAGCCCGAGCCATGCCAACTGTGGGAGAAGGTCGAAAGCAGAAGCATATGCATCAAGGAGGGCCGTGGAATTTCCTTGAAGTTGCGCACAGGAAATCCAGGCGCGAGCAGCATCGAAACGGGTGGAAGCAACACCGATGCCAGAAGCACGACTGGCGATTGAAAAAAAAAATGAAAGAAGCAGCAGACAGATCAGAAGAATCATGAGAGAGTTGAAAACGGACATTAAATGCATGCCCAACGGCGATCAGTAAAGATGGTTTGTCGATATAGCTATCGGGAGTGATGATCGTTGCCTCCTCCAGAGTCCTCCTATATGTAGATGGATGCGGACAAGTAGATGATGACGCTCGGTGACAGGGAGCCCGAGCCATGCCAGCTGTGGGAGAAGGTCGAGAGCAGAAACACATGCATCAAGGGGAGCTGTAGTATGTCCTTGCCAAAGCTTGAAGTTGCGCACAGGAAATACAGGTGCGAGCGGCATCAAAGCGAGTGGAAGTATCACCAATAGAAGGACGATTGGCGATAATGTTTGAAAAAAGCAGCAGACAGATCGGCAGAATTATGAGAGTGCTGAAAACGGACATTAAATGCATGCCCAAGGCTGATCAGTAAAGATAGTTGTAGGGATGGCCATCGGGAGTGATGGTAATTGCCTCCTCCTGCATGGAAATGGACTTGACGATGTCCGTGTGGTCGCTGAGAGGCGCAAAGCGAGTTCCCCAGGTGGCTCAACAGACTTGGCTTGGATGAATGGTTGTCGGCCGTCAGACAGCAACCTCTTCCAACGTCAAGATGGACCTGTTTAGATCCGCAAGGTCGCCGAGGTGCTTGAAAGGACGCAACATCGCTCTCTCAAGGTTGTCGACATGGCATGTTAAGATGGCTATACATATGGGGCACGATATCCACCGCATACTGGAACATCAAAATTGCCTCGTGGATATTAGGAAGCACACCATTGCGTTCGAACCGATTGGATAACAGGAACCCGAGATTAACGGCCAGTGCAGGTCGGCGGACATCTAGGTGTGACATGTTCTGTTGCAGGTCCTGCGTCTCCTGTATTACATCGTCGACTTTCGCTTGCTCTGCCGGTGACGGTCCAGTGTCTCCTGCCTCCACCATAGTGAAGCCTTGGCCATCTGTAAGCGAAAAGCACTGCTTGGAGTGCATAACTGACTGTCGCTACTAAGACCTCCCCCAAGCCTACCAGTAAATCTATCGCTTACTTCGGGCTGTCAAGCGCAAGCCCTAGCTTCTGGAAGCGGGCGAGTAGCGCAAGACCAAGTTCCAGTATCGTCGCGCAATGATCCGATTTTCGCTCCAACGTCGCAAAGCATCCTGATACAATCCGATTGGGGCATCTAGCTCAAGATATTGACTGTTGGCTTGGCAGTCGATGGATTTTGCATCGGCCAAATTGGATAGAACCGCTGAGCGATTAGCGAAATTTATGGGGCAGATCTCCTGAACGCGCTCGATAGTCTGGATGGCTGCGTCGCATTTGGTCTTGCTGCTGGCGGTAACGCAGGAGAGCACGATAACCCTCGTCAGTAAGCTTTTCCAGTGCGTCCTGTTGCGATACATTCAGAGTATGACTACAGTACCATGAACAGTTTGCTTACGTCGAATTTGGGACAAGATTCACTCGTGTCACAAATCCGTCGCTCGGTCATGATGCCAAGGGACAAACACGATGGTAAAATATCACCCTGACACGCTGTCAAGGAGAGTGTGCGGCAGACAAAGGCATTCCTCACGCTGAAGCTGTTCATTCCGACAATGGAATACTTCTCCTACAGTAATCTTGAAGTTATGGAGCAATTTCCGTTTCCTAGCCTCGGTCCAAGCTCAAACGATGCGTAGACACTGAAATGTATGATGATTGATTCGATGACCTTGGAAGCTATTCAATGAAAATAGCAGAGATTCCGCAATGGATGACGCACAAGAGGAACTTAGAGGATGTCTTCATCCCATTCTACGGCGTCCTTGCGTGTCGACACGGGTTTGTGCAATCTTTGTATGATCTTTCCGTCGACTTCTACAATAACATGGAAGCCTGCTGGCATGCGACGGAGGTCGGACGCAACATTAGTGGCACGTATGACTGTGTTTGCAATGTCTGCAGAGATGTCAATGCGAAATTGATACGCACGATCGAGTTACAAAGATATGTTCGCATTCATGGGTGGGTGATGGATGCGAGCCCGAGTCGCGCAATCTCTTTTGTCGTTGAGGTGCCGGGCTAGAGAATTGGTTGTCTTGAATAGTGAAGTTTGAGAGTAGGCATGAATGTGGGCGATTTCTGAGCGACGGGGATTTGGGTCAGCTGCAAACTTGCAGTGGTCTCAGCAAGGACTCCAATATTTAGTGACATAACCCACGCTAAATTTAAGTCAATTTATTACGTAATCATTACCCCGAACGTACGCAACTGTAAGAAACCTTGCCTTTTCGTTTTCGAGCGCACTGCGTGCGCCGGCAGGGCTCCACATGCGGTAGACGGGGA
>JBBPOM010000786.1:0-18236 GCA_038091455.1 Leccinum uliginosum | reverse complement strand
TCTACCAGTCACATCTTATCGTTCTCATGCGTGATCGAGATGCTTAGTCTGTCTTCATTCCCATGCGAGATGCGCTTAATGCCACCGGTCGCACCGTCGTTTATTCCGTCGCCGAATGGGGTATTCAGGATGTAGGACGTTGGAAAGACTATACAGGGAATAGCTGGACAATCACGTATGTTTCACCTTTATCCTCTGCCCCAAACCTTGCTAAATGGTGAGGCGGAATTTAGAAACAATGTCGGGCCGTCGTTCACAGACCTGCGGCGTGCCATCAACGCAGTGGTTTCTATCACTCAATGTGCTTTCCCAAATGGATGGAACGATCTGGACCTTCTCCAGGTTGGAAACGAGGGCATGACTGTAGCAGAATGGAAGACGCAGTTCGCATTTTGGGCCGCTTCAAAGCAAGTCGTTCTCCTTATGCACACCGTCTAACTGGACGGGATCTGATAATCGTCTTCAATCCAGGTCGCCTCTGCTCATATCGACGGACCTCACAATAATTTCTCAAGAGGCACTGAAAATCCTCACCAACGAGAAGCTGATCGCGATTAACGTGAGATTTATTGGACGTTTTATAGGAGCGCGAAGACTGACTCGATCGTAGCAAGATCCGTTGGGAAAGCCGATTGTATTTAAGCGAAGATACACAGACCAGTATGACGTTTGGGCCGGTCCTCTCTCGGACGGGACGTCTATAGTGCGTGAGTAATCAACTTCCGATATACATTCATGTATGTTCATAAAACGCATGTCCAGTGCTTTTGAGCTGGCAGAATGTGGCCCAAACGATTACATTTCATCTTGCCGATGCCGGTTTTGATGCGGCAGAACTCACCGACGTGTGGAACGGTACTTCCCTTGGGTCCATAAATGCATCGATGACTGTGAACCTGGAACCGCACGGCACGGCAATCTACCAGATCAGCAAAGGAGTCTCAGCAGTGAGGAATTACACACACCATTTTGCCTCCGATTCTACAAATGTAGTACTCTCTGGGGGAGCTTCGTTGCGAGCAATTACTGCTATAGACAATATCGCAACCAACATCGGAATGGGCGGGGAGCTGACGTTCAAGGGCATAGACGCTGGATCCGTCGGAGGTTCCAAGTTGATGACATTCTGGTACATCAACTCGGACGTGACGTACAACAATTCTGTCGCTTGTCCGAACTGCAGACGGGCACAGGTGAGTGCGAATGGTGGACCACCGGTGTGGGTAGAAATGCCGATCTCGGGGGTGGTACGTGTGATTGTGCGCTATGAAAAGAAGCGAAGATGCCGAACATTGTTCTCTCTTTCCACTGGCAGGTGGCGGGTTCGAACTGGTTATACTGGCATGAATTTCCATTTAACTTGGATGGATTCGTACCTGGTCCGAATAACAATGTTACAATCGGGAATCCCGACGGGTGGGCACCTGACATCTACCTGCTTGGCATAGAAAAGTGAGGGCATTACAATTTGGAAACCTCAACTCTAGAGCTAAAATTTGAACGCGTAGCAAAAATAACAGTTTTGTATAGTGTTGTTCTTCTGACTGTTCCATTACAACGCTCGGATTTGCTGTTGGCTTCAAGTTACATTGTTTCTGTCCCTTTCCCCTTCTGCATGACCAGATGTCAAGGTTGGGTCCGTGCTCCACCCAGTTCAAGAATTGTGATGGTGCAGGTAGTAGACTCGGATAACTCGTGCTACGTAAATTTACTTGTCGAACTAATAGTCAAAGCGCATAATGTCACGCATGCAGGCATATACGCAAAATCCAACAGAAGGGGGGCTAAAATCATCCCCCAAAGCGTGGGCCTCGTCATCGAGAATTAACCAAAATCATTGGGGATGGTCAGAGTAGAGCATGCGGTACTCGACCTTGAATACTTCTGGTTAATATCATATAAAGTCCGCTGTAAGGAAAGGAGGGATCTTTAGACAGTACAACTTTGTACAACTTCGGCAACGACGTTCAACGTTCAACGCTGTCCACCCGATCAGTCCGTTTGCCCGTCCCCGACCAGTGCTACTTGGTGTAAGCCCACTTACGCTCAGCATCCCACAGCACCATCCCCTCAGACACGGATGGTGACCAGACGAACAAACGACAAACGCGGAAGACGGGCGAAGAGAAGTAAGGGACACAAAATGATGCTGAAAGAGAGAATGTAAGCAATGATATTGTACGATAAGCGGGTCAACAAGTCCTGGTGTAGACGGAAGTAGGAATGGGGTAGGAATGCGCGAATAGGATAAGAGTAGACAGTCCAAACACATCGATTCCACTGTATATGTCTGGGAATATTTCTGGATGCACAACGGCTTCCTAGATCGGGTCGAGCATGGGCATGAAACTAGCCATGTTGATGCAGGGTATTCCGAATCGAAGGTGAGAACAAAAATGCGAGACCTGTCCGCATGGCGTGTAAACACGTTTACGATTGCCAATATCACGTCAAGCCATATACCTCAAAAGTTCACCGTCGTCGCTGTTGTTGATAAACAGCAAGTGGTACGTCTTCCTCCTCGCCCTTCGACATAGGCACACTTCCAATACTTGTTCTTGGTCTCCCATTTAGCGATGGCGCAACCGCATGAGCGCTGACAGCTTTCCTCGATTTTCCATCTGCAGGCAAAGCCGGGCCCGGAGTGACCGTAGCCGACAGTGAACGTGTCGGTCCTCTTGCAGGTTGTGGTCTACCAGGCGTGGGTGAGGAGGGAGAATATCTATTATGGTTCTGAGAAGGCGGTGACCGAGAACGCTGCATTGGGACACCTTGTGGTGGAGAATCTCCCTGAACAAGTTCGTTCGCAGGTGGAACAGAGGACGGTGACGACCGGTTACGTAAAGCTGCTGTGTGCGAGGACTGTAAAGAGTTGGGTGCAGGCGACATGGCAAGATGTGGGTCCATATTTCCTGGATACATGTATGCAACGGACTCGGGCTCGACGATTGGTTGCGGTTGATTGTTAGGTGGACTTGACTGTCGGTTTACGCGGGGAGCAGCAACACCACCGGGCGGTGGCGAAGATGACCCATAGCCGTACACCGGTCCATGGTATTCCTGTTCCATAACCCGATGTTGCATTTCGTACTGGGGACCTTTGACGAGCATCTCCCCAGCGCGTCGGGAGCCCTGTTGTGTGGAATTCGCTTTCGTCAAGGTACCTCGCCGGGACCGATCTTTCTGCTGCTGCTGCTGAAGTTGTAGCTCCCTCTCCCTGTCCCTTTCCTTCTGTTCCCGCTCGCGTTCTTGTCTCTCCCGCTCCAAGTGTTCGTCCTCGGCTCTTTGCCGCTCCTCTGCCTCCTGGCTTTCTGCTTCCTCCTGTTCAGAGAGCTGCTGCGCTGGAGCAGCATCTGCGGTTCCTTGGGTAGATGGCGCCGTCGAAGTCGGATTCTGAGTTTTGTTGATGACACCGAGATACCAAAACATCAGGTTGCTGATTAACACCTGTTCATAAAGGGGCCTTCTCGGATTCGCCAGTTTGATGTGACTCAAGCGATAGATCGCGCGTTCGACATGGATCGGGTACCTGGCATACGGTCCCTGAAAGCCGGGCTGTGGAGAGGGAGACGTAGGCAAACCCTTTGACGACTTGGACGCCCCAAGAAGGGCAGCGGCAGTTTCGCGTCCCGAGCCCGTGAACCCGCTCATCTGGGAAGCCGGGTCATCCTGCTTTTTCTTGCTGCTGAACAGAGAACCAAAGAAGCCGCTCTCCTTTTCCTTCTCCGCCCGCAGAGCCTCCTTTTCACGTTCGCGTTCCGATTTCGAAAGCTTCTTCCCGTTTTTGTCGCTGCTGCCCCATTTACCAAAAAGCCCCCTCTTGTCCTTTTCCTTCTTTTGCGCGATGATGGCCGGTTTTTCCGCGAAGACAGGGGTATCGGCTATTGTAGAGGCCACCGCGGTCTCTTCGGTGGTTGATACGAGAGTGGTGGCGTCCGGGGAGGGAGTGCGTGGAGTCTCTTCTATTGACGTGGAAAGAGCGAGCCGCTGAGGTTGAGGATGCTGCAACTCTGGTTCTGGTGTAGAATAGACCAATGGCGGTTCGGATGCGACATCCGCCAAAGACGACATCGGGTCTTCCTTTGGAAGGGTCAAGGACAACAGAGGGGCTGGAGGGGTGATGAGTGATTGCAGAGAGCGTACGATGTCGCCCTCGGGATCTTCCCTCGCATAGGCATCATATATCGAAGTTTCTTCGGAATAAGAATCGGATCGATGGGGAGGACGCTCATCGCTAGTGGCACTCTCATTCGAAAAGGTACGAGCGCGCCTGAACTGTTCAGGGCTATCGCCCTGCTCGCTTGCGTGGTCGTTTGAGGATAGATCACTGGATGTGCGCGTCTCTGTAACTTTGGCGGTAGGCCGACGCCGGCGAGCTGAGAAGCCACGACCCTCAACATCTCCAAGCACAGATGCCTTGCGAATTTTGGTTCGCGCGGCACGGCGAAGGATGAGACCAGGAGGAGGTACGATGATTGGTGCATCAGCTTCATCTGGCATTGGGGGAATGTCGTCCATCTGGTCAATGACTGCACGGGACGCTTTCAGCCAAGCATGGTCGCGAGCGTGGTGTCTCACTGACCTGAGGGAGACACGTTGAGACTGAGACTCCGTCTGAGGACCGTCCTGAATTTTGAGGGATCACCGTCTTTGGTGGCCTCTTCGGCGAGTTCCTCGAGGCGCTGCAGATCATTTATGGTGAGTTGGGGACCAGCATGGGCCAAGACGGTGCGATTGCGCCGGATTGGAACGATGGTTTCTTCTTCGACGTCATCATTCTCAGAAGGTTTGTACTGCCTGCTCAGCATTGAGCGTTTGCGCTCGAGACCGGTGGACTCGGAGGAAGTGGTCAATGATCTGCCCAGGGTATTTGGACTGTCTAGAGGGGGCGTACGAGCGTGCTCCTTGAGGAAAGCGCGGAATTCAGCAGGGGCAATTTCGGGGTGGAGGCGAGCGGGGACCCAGAAGAGATGGAATGGATCATCGGAGGAGGCTGCACGTTCTTCGGAACTTGAGCTGTCTTCATGTGAGCCACTGCTTGAGTCGCCATCGTTGAGCTGCTGTGTAGTGGCGGCGGCAGCGGACCAGTAGGTCGAGGTCGGTGAGGGTGGAGACGAGGGGTTTGGGAGATCAGGATCGAGGATGAGAGCACCTGGACCACCCTGCGTCGACGACCTTCGTCTGATGTCGCGGAGTGCCTCGACTTCACGCTGGATCTCGAGCTGGGAAGGCTGCATAGAGCGCACAGGACGGTGGAGGCGAGAAGGAAAACGTGTGACAAGGACGGAGAGGGGTCGTCGTCGCCGGTGTGGTCGTCGGGGTCGCTGCCGGTGTTGTCGTGGTAGAGAGCGAAGCTGAATGTGGCCAACCTCGCGCAAAGTGCGTTGGCGATGTAGACTCTTAGTCAAACTAATTTTCACAGCGTCTTTTTTTCCGCTTTCGCATGCAGGACAGGTCAACTTAGTTACTACTAAGTACTGCTACAGAACACCCTCCACACCGTCCAAATCCGTATGTCTGCCTCAATTGGCATCATTGGAGCAGGTACATCATGATCATTGGCACCAGGGCAGGGTCAGCTCATGCCATTGCCTGAGTAAAAGCGCCACGGTAGGGACAGCTCGCGGCAAACTAGCACGTCTTGATCAGCGACCATCAGGTGCAGGAGCGCTTGTGTTGTTCAGTGCAGCCGCTTCACGACGGAGTTCTTGAATAACGGCCTTGCAACCACGTGAACGGCTGCGAAAGCAGTGACAAGGCTCTGTGAGCGTACCGCGAGCGCTTCTGGGTTGACCCCACTTTCGATCATGCCCACGCACGTCGCGAGCGTCTCCTTGTCGAGTTGCGTGTTTAGCAGCTGCGAGATGTCGAAGAGGGCTGTCACATCGTGAGTTTCCTTCCTGGCCGAGCACGTGTCCAAACGTACTGTCTAGAGTTTGCTGAGCAGCAGTGATACGATCAGAGTCCTTTGATGACATCTTCTGCACAGAGCTGTAGTACCGAAACGTCCTTGAATGAATGATAACTATGAAACTCGATCTCGGGTCCTTTCCTACCAATCACTTACCGGATAGGGAATATTCACCCCCTTGCCGGGCCCGTTCGGAGGCGCCCATTCTTGGTATGAATTCTGGTTCATATGCCGAGTACCTCGAGCACCAGGCGTGCTGGACTGTGATATACAGAGCATCTCGGTCAGCAAGGCTGAGCTTATGTATCTGATCTGATACAGGTATCGCCGCGACTGGGAACGGATCTCGGCCTGCTGACGCTTCGGAATCAGTATCTGCAGTTGCTCACCACAATTACTCTCGTTTCCTTTACCCACAAGCCATGCGCACCACATATTCTTCGGGGCATTGCCAACCAGTAACATCAAGACCAGACAAGTCGACCGAGGCCAAGGCACTGCATCATGTGGATGTGGAATAAATTGCCGCCTCAGAGGACCCATTTCTTTCTCAAATACTGCCGAACGGACTCAAACCCTACTTACTGTTCACAAGATCCTTTCCCCGTCGTACTAAGTACATATATGCATGTGTGCGTATATTATTAGCTTGTCGTGCCTGAAACCTACTTTGATAAGTCTGCAATTCATCGGAATTTAGGACACAGGGTCTTCTATCTTGACACTCGGACGATGCGGGAACCAAAAGCCCATCCAGCCACTGAACTTTGAGCAGCACCCAAGTTGATTGTGAAACGAATTTCGGGACCGAGAATTATTTTCCACCAGAGGTTCAATGAGCCATGTTAGTCTCGGTTGTTGCATTTCATTGATCCGAGTCGCCTGTTGTATCAGCTATGTAGATGAATAATTATAAATAAAAAAGTATAGAAGAATACATATTTTACTTAGCTTCATTGTTGCCATGTTGGACCTTGCAAGGGCAATGAGCCAAGCCAGTCGCAGGAAGAAGCACATCATGATCATCATAAGGCTCAAACTCCAGCGTCGTCTAATGTGAACAGCTACTCTGTTGTTACCTGCACAGCGATCATCCGCTTCATTATACAGTGTGGGCTACCCTGTAGCTCGCACATACCAGGGCAAGGGTCTACTTGATAAATGTTACGTCTGTTAATCAAACTGAAGTACTACTTGTATGCATTCACTTGCCTGTGCACGAAACAGGTGACGAGCAAATCAAAAAGGCATTTGACCACAGTGGCTTGATGCTTGACGTCACCATCAACCTTGCGCATAGAAAAAGTTATGATCCTGTGGATGATTCGTACCAAGAAACTTAGAAGCCTTCACATCTGGCGCAAGTAATTAAATGTCACGAAGTCTGACAATCCGCAGACGACTCTGATGACATCACATGGAGCCTGTATTCCGTAACAAGTGTAGAATCTGCAAGTGGAAAACGTCTATGTAGACTCCACGACAAAGGGTAGACGCCCGATTTACCTTCCTTACCAGTAAGTTGAAGGAACCAACGGCCATTGACTACCGTCGATCAGTCGACAATGTTTAGCGGGGCCTTGCCTAGTACCATTTTCTTCGTCCTGCTACCTAATACCATAGTCAGCAAGAAGCCTTCTCCCAAGATAAGTATACACAAGCTGAGTGATGGGACTGAACGAGTCATTTTGACCAATGATTTAATTGCGATTAGACGCTCAGCCACTGGATCAACTGGAGTGGCTTACAGGGCAACAATCCAGCTTTCTGATCTTCCATGGATATATACTCTGCGACTGGGGAATGTCCAAACCTACATAGGACGACAAGCGGAAGATTGACCCACCATTTGAATGAGCGATACACTGGTGATGTAGACGATTGGACGCAGGTCTGGTCAATCGCGAGTACACCAGCCTAAACAGGATGGACAACCCAGATTGTGCAACACTGTCAGAGAGAATCTTACAAAATACAGTCAAGACTGACCTGCAAGTAATATCGAACCAGTGTGCGATGTGGTTTTCCACTACGTGGGATTTCGCACCAAGCCGAGGTATCATGTCCGCACACGAAAAAAACGAACATGCCCTCGGAGGATCTGCGGTAAAGCGGGCTGCTTGTCCGAGCGAAGAGGTTCGCGAGGCAACGCGTGTGTATTACACAGAGTGATCGAACGATCATGCCATACTGAGTATCGTCCTTTCACCGTCGTTTTCAAGGTCAGATCCGACATCTGGCGTTCAGACGTTCATATGGCGAAGGACGCCAACAGATGCATAATCTGTATGAGATGATTGTGTTCAAACTTGATATCCAATCAATTGCAAAATGGCGTGACCCAGGGGAATGGTTCTGGTGAAAGGTATCCAGGACAAACTTCTGGAGGGGAACCAGACACAAGAAAGCATCAGTATGAAAACCCGGGCCTGGGTTAGTTGGCTACTGAGTCCTTACGTTATCTCGCAAAACCTCTCGAAAAATGGCTCGTGAGATCGCATGCTATCGTTGGTCCTGATCCATGATCTTGCCGGTTCGCTGCCTCGGCTGTCGAGATAGTGATGGTCGACTGGTGGAAAGATTTGACGGAGACCTGTGTTATGGCATCAGAGGATTACCAGAACTTCGTAGACCTTGAATGGATGGTGATTCTCAACAACCACTTGGCCGCAATCTTCCCGCTCGTCGCAGTGGGAACTTTGAAAGCCGTAAATGTTAAAATCAATTCCTTGATGCGGCTGGGACAACCCCAGTCAAGACCTTTGAGGTAGCCTTGGCAAGGTTTTTGTTTGTTGCGTTGCCTCGAACTACAGCGCGGCGTGCCCTCAGTTTTTGACTGGCAGACGTAGCACGCACGGACCAAAAATTACTGAGTCAGCAGAGGAATATTGAAGGGAGGACAATACGGTGATAAGCGCCCATTTGAATGGCATAGTGAAGCAAAGAATCGGCCGGAGTATGTTGATCACACCTCTTTACAGAGAAGAAGGTGAGCGTGATGTTAGGTATATAATGAAGTCGATACACTACATAGACCAAGATGCGTACGGCATGCTGCGAGTTTGCGACAGGAAACAAAAAGATCGCATTGTTGGGTCTACACCATAAGTGTTGTCTAGCAGAGCCCACGACGCGGTCTATTAGCTTGGGTATTCCGAGAAATGGAAAGAAAGCTCACTGATGCGCTAGTCGCAACTTCCATCGGGCGGACCATCTTTCCACCTTTGGTCCGTTCTCGTGCAATCAAATTTTTCCTTCCCCAATCTCTCGTTCACTTCATTGTGCCTTTCGCACAACCACCAGCTCAATGCCACACGTCCACTGACGTCTGGCGGATGGTGCTTTATCTCCTCTCCTAGATGCGTAGCACAATGGGAACAAGGATACAACACCGGTAAAGAGTGTAGCAAGTTCAGCATGTTGGCGCGTTGGAAAGGAGTGGGTCGCTCGGGGTAATGAGCCGCCGTCGTGTGCAAGAACGTCCATGTCGCGTTCCCCAGTTGCTCGACGTCCGGAGGACAGTTTGCGGGGCGTGGGTCAGGATCGGAATCGTTCTTGAGACCGGTTCCGGACGCGAGAGCGGCCATCATAGCTGCTGTCGTTTTCTTTCCCGAGCCCGGTTGTGAGGACGACTGTCTCGGCTTCCAGTTCCGCCATGCAGTACAGATTTTGCAGGGTTTCCCATCTGGACCGATGACCATGCCCGGGGGCAACTGCGGCTTTTTGGGGGAGTCGCTCATCGAGTTCAAAGGCTACTAGTCAAGGTGCCACGTGATCATTTCATCATATCGCGCGCGGTCAAGTTCGGCTTAGTTCGCTGCCCACCGCGTCGGACGTCCGTTGACTTTCCGGTGATTGCGTGCTACTAATGCCCAGTGTTGTTCTATCAAAAAGAAGCTCACAATGTCGCAACGGCCGGTGTACACCTCGCTTAGCGTCCCGACGGTCATCACGCATCCTTCTGCGAGATGTCTCCAATGGTCGGATGATGGCCAGCTGTGTCTGGTCACAAAATCGGCCGTTCACATCCTGGTGAGCATGTCTGTCAAGTCTACAAATCCATGTCGCGTCAAGCGTATACAGACACCAGACCATGGAATCAACTTTAGCACACCTGCAGACATCAAAGCTCCCGTCAACGACGAGCAGAGTGACCGCACGCTGGGGTGGTATCGAACGATGATTGAAACGACACGAACACAAAATCACTCCTGGCCCACCATTAACCAAGGTAGTGCGTTGCATTTGCCCTGATCGTCCCATTCATTCTCTTCCAGGTTGGGGTTTCCTAAGCCTCGGATCCCTCGATGTCTCCATCCGAGGTGTAACATGTTCCCCAAGCGGATTAACGTCCCGTGGAAGGTATTGACTCGTTTTTGTGGTCATTTTATCTTCTTCATGACCAGAAGGTGTGTCGTAGCGGTCTTGAACTCCAATATGGAGGTTACCTTATGGGCCGGCGGAAAAAATCATCTGAAAGGCGAATGGTCGAACGTAGGTTCATCCTATCTGTACGAGAATGTGTGGTTTATCCTCTCCAGATCCAAGACGTGACTACGTACCTCTTGGATAGTCTGCATCCTGAACAGGATGAGGACGAGACATCATGGATGCTTGGGAACCAGGTCATGAGCAAGTCGAGATACCCCCCCATTCAAGGTATTTTTCTGACCGTTATTTCTTCAGGCATTGCATGGTCTGTCCAGCCGTGCTGGGGAATATGTCCTGCTCCGCTGGTGGACGGGTCAATCCTCGCCCTTGGGACCCGCGCGGGCTCGGTGAAATTTTCTAGGTGCGCATATACTCAATCATATTAACCGTGTCTAAACTCGTCCAGGTTCGGGCGCGCTGATAATTCAGAGGGGGCGATTTCCATCGTCGGAGAAGTGAAGCTTTGCGACAATTGGATAACCAACGTATCCTGGTCGCCTTGGCTTGTTCACAACGATGGTCAATGTATGCGTCTCTCTCCCAGGGAATTTCGTTGACCTTGATGCTCTGCAGCCAGGTGTTTTCTGGCGTGTGCCACAGGAGACGGAGGTGTTTTCCTCATCAATATCTCTCAGAAGCTTCAGTTACAAAGGGGTGACGGCTTTCTCACTACTTATGAATTAGACGGCAGTTTCGAACGGGAAGCTGAAGTCGTCTGTTCTCCCGACAAACGCGCCATCACCGCTCTCGAATGGGTCGCAATTCCCCGAAGAACCGTAAGAATTTTGTTCAACGGTGAGATAATTCGATAACCATTGATGCTCTCTTAGCCGATTCTTGTGTATTCCAAACCTGGCGTAATTCATCTATGGTCTTGTCCCTCGTCACCTGCCCAGTGGCATGGTGGCCGTGTGCTTGCCATCCAGACGCAAAAATTATCCATGGGGTCTTCCGCGTTTTCTTATGTCTCGGGATTTTCCTACGTGACCGAAAGGGACGTGCTTCTGGTGGCGCTTTTAGATGGATCCCTTCACGCCATTCATAATATGTCAACCGAACCATCCTGGGAGCCTACATCCTCGGATGACCTCCTCACATCAAAAGCACTTTCACAGGCATCTCGTGTATTTTTTACACAGACAAGTTCTGCAAATATCGAGTACGTGGATGTGAACCGAATTAGCGGCTTGGTTTGTTATGACTCGCACTCCACTTTGACCTGGATCTATGAGTGTGTACCCCGCTGTCTCCCGTGTTGGGCTGTGAGTTAATTTTAACCAAGGTCACTGAGACCGTCTGATTTTAGCTACAAACACGAAGCGAGGCACGAATGTACACTCGTCACTGCACCGTTCTGGCCGCTCGATCCCGACACCATTTTGAGGGCGGCGCAGGAAACACTGGTTCGGTTTGATTGCGGTAATTACACTGCCAAAATACCTTCTGAGGTTACGTTGACTCCAATGTCGTATGCAGCGACCAGAAGCACGCCTCTCCACCATCTTCGGCCCCTCCTGCTGCATTTGTGTAATTCAGGACACTTTGCCGAAATATGTCCTCGGCTGTTGGAAGTATTGGATCAAAGTCCGCAGGACGGATCGCCTGCGGTATCCGTACCACCGCTGTCCGTGGGCGTAGGAGTGGAGTTGCAACGCCAACTTAGAGAAAGTTTGGCTACCCATCTCTTTGGGTGGAACGATCTTTTTTTCCTGCGAATGAAGTTATCTGTGGCCGATCTGTGTTGGGTATGTGGCGCCTCTAAAACCGATCGCTCACCTAATCACGTCCTATGCGGTCACAGAGACTGTGCAAAGACGAGCAACTCCGTCTGGATTGCGGGAAAGTTGCCCACCGTCAGCTAACCAGCATATCGCACCAGGTACTCCGCATTTTGGTGCGCCACTTCACCGCCGTCGTCACAGCACTCGGACGTAGGTCATCTCCTATGTTGTAAAGCCGAACATTGAAGTTATGGTGGCGCAGCGACAGATGTTCCGTTCGTGTTGCGAGTGGTAGTACAATCACGGCTCGCGGGATCTCCAGCGGATCTATCTCGCGAGGCTGAGGCATTGTCGAACAAGGTGAACGCGGCGATTGCGATCGATCCGTCGATAGCTGGTTTGCACGAACTGTGTCCAGCCTGCCACACTGAAGTCCTATTGGAGGATATAACACGCGCGACGTGTCCCAGTGGCCATTCTTGGGGTGAGTGAAATTCGACTACCTCATGGAGAAAAGGACTTCTTCTTCAACGCGTTCACAGCTCGTTGCTCAGTGACTTCTTTCATTTTATCAACTTCGATGGTTAGGACCTGCATAGGTTGTAGCCGTAAGGCACTTCTTCCTGTGTCACAGAGCTCGGCTGTGGACGAAAGTTGGCTGCCGGCTGCTGCTCGTAGCTGGGTTGTGAAGGAACTCCTGGAAGCCGTCCAGCGATGCTTGTTTTGCGGTAACAGCTTTGTGGGTATCGTGTAATGGGGGGTGGAGCTCGCATTGGGGCTCTAAGGGGGCGATACTGCTTTTCTCCGCACGAAATGAAAGAGATATTACATCGATCCACGTTGTTTTTTCGCAACCACGATAATTTATCATCCAGTATGTACATGCTTGTAATCGATTAAAATGGTACGATATACCGGGCAGCGTCACCTCGTCGGCAGTGGCAGGAGGCCTAACGCTGTTGGGAGGGCTTTGAGGAAACGTCATCCCGCAGCTTTGCTCTCAGCCTTTGGAGTGCCTTGCCCAGCTGGTTCTCCCCCTTTCCATCAGGCCCTATGCCCCAGAACGCGTCCTTGTCAGAGTCCTAGACGCGGCCGCCGCGAGTGAGTGACGCCATAGAGAGGAAGGTTAGGGAATTTTCGATCGCTTACCTCGACCAGTTCAGCATCCCCTGTGGAAAGAAGCTCCTGCTTCAGGTTCTCGTTCTGGGTGAACTTGTGCCAGAGCACCAGGTCCATCTGTGGGTGCGTTTTTTTGGCATGCCATCAGTCACCAGACCGAGAAAAGAAGGGGGGAAAAAGAGGGGGCGGTAGAAGGGAGGCATACGCACCATGTCTATTCTGACGCGAAGCCAGTCGGAACGGACCTCAGGATTGAATCTGTGGGTCTCGTCGAAGACGACGCGCGGGCGAGGTGAGCAGGTGCGAATGTGCTCTGCTAGCTCAGGGCGGTGATCGAGGAACTGTGGAGGGTTGGACGTCAGTTTAAGATCGTCATGTGCGTCATCGCCCGTTGCGCCCGCCCTGAGAGCTTACGACAGCCTGGGGCCCTCCCCCAAGCTTTGCCAGCTCCGAGCTCGTCGCTCACCTTGAGTGACTGGAAGAGGTGCTCGCTCGTAGGATATCGCTTCCCTCGGTAATCCACTGGGTCGGGCGAAAAGTTGGTGAATCCGTAGAACGGATCGTGTGCGTGGTAGAACAGGATACGCTTGGGCTCAGGCACGACCGCACCCGCCTGTTTCGCTGGACGATCTTGTTGCTTCTGCTTCGCTGATGACGCGGCCGTCCCACTGGCAGCTGCCAGGGGCGAGGCAGAGTGCGGACGCGAAGGCGGCAGCAGTGGAAGCGGTGGTGTGGAAGTCGTACTACCGTCGCTCCCGGGCTTGACGACCTCGAGAGCTGTCTGGACGACCCTGACTCGCCCAGCTCCGGCCTCGTCATCGGACACACAGCCCCGCTGATCGTCGCCCGCTCCGAGTCCGAGCTTACCCAGCGACTTCTTCACAGCGTCGATCTTGCGCCGCGTAAGCGGTTCGTCCGACATCACCCGCAACCTCTGGACGATGTCGATCGCATACGTCTGGCTCTGGCGCAGCGAGGAATCGTGACCGGTGGCAGGCACGGGTCGGGTCCCGCCCGATGGGCTCTGATCGCCTGAGGCACGGTGTCGCTGGCCTCCGTTCGCGGTGGCAGGGAGTCGTTTCTGTAACGTGGAGGGCATTCTTTGATGAGAGATGCGTCGCTAGTACTATTGTGTCGTGCACGCGGGCGCGTCGAACGCTTTATAGGGAACCTCTGGATGGCGACACGTCGGTGCAACATGTCTCCCCCGCACCGACAACACGTTCAATGCGGTGTCGCGTACTCGTTGAAGCGCGATGCAGTCGTCGTTGAAGTCGTGCGATGTTCTCGTTGCCACCGTCGTGCCAGACGACATTCAAGCGCCCTCGCGACATACACGTGGGGACATGTGCAGGGGGGTATACATAGAGTACCACTGCCAGTGCTTTCCCTGACACAACGACAATGCCCGCATCATCCCATCTTTGCCAGGTGAGTTCCTTCGCACGTTCTTTTCCGCCTCTCTTCACTCGACTCATATCCCCTCTATCAACGCCCCGAAATAGGTTTGTGGCATTAAACCAAAGTATGTCGACGCTGCAGGCGTCACCCATTCGTATTGCGGAAAGACATGCGCTCGTACCGCTGTGAAAAGTCCAATCAATACCAACACCTGTATCATTAATGGATGCAAGAAATCAGAAGACCCCTCGTTTCGTGGATTTTGTTCGTCTGATCATGCAAAGTATGTACCTCGTTTCATATGTTCGAACTGCGAAAGCCTATGAATTCTAGGTTGGCCGTTAGTTCCGGTGTTGTGCCGGGTTGCGTTCGATGCCACACCTTTCCGCAATGCAATGGACAAACGTGCAACGGTTGCGCCAAGATGCCGCCGGATGAAGTCCGATTGTGGAATATCAAACGTGCGGGCACCGTTTGGAGGGAATGTTGGTCTGATGTTCTCTCGATCGAGCTCATATTCATCGTTTTGATCAGTCGAACGTGAGTGGAAAAACAGATGGAAAACCGGGACACCAGCGACGATCGACAAGTTGTTCGAGATATCCTACCCATCTGATGTCTTGGCCAGTAAGGAAACGTTCCGGTGGGGGTTACTTAATATCGACTGTAGTCCCTGCTTGCTCAACGTCGGCCTGCAGACAGAGTCTAGAATCCAACGGAGGCATTCGGCTATTACGCACGTTCCATGCCTCTCAGTGCATTTGCGACATGGGCACCAAGGGTACGGTATTATGCGACTGGCGTTCCTGTGGAATCTGTAATATAGTAAAGTCCGGGTTTGAACGTGTCGCGTTCGGGGCTCCTGGTAACAAAGGAAGGTCAGTGCAGTGCAACATCACCCGCCACAACTTCAAACGCTAAACTTTGTCCACACCCTCAGATTCGGTGATGGCCTTCATTCTTCTTCGGATCCTTCCGTGGCGGACCGGTTTGCAACCTCATGCCTGAGTTCACCGTATCGAGTGATGATTGCGTGCGATGTTGTGCTGCCGCAAAATCCCAGCAAAAACAATTCGGTTTGTCACCATCTCCCACCTGCAACCTCCGTTTTCTGATGGAATGGACAGATTCTGATGGGCGACAGGGTCGTGGTGCGGGATTCAGGAACCATTACTCCGAGATTCATCGTCATGTACACTAAAGGGAGTTGACGCGCGGACGGACCGAGCCTGGACTGCCGGAGACCGCAACCCTACACGATGCAGTTAAAAGAGTTAGAGTGCTTCGTCCTAAGATCCGTTGCCTATTTAAATATTGGTAAACCTGTGTACTGTTAGTCACCAGGCACTTTATAAGTAGGACCCATATCGATAACGAGTGACAATTGCCTCGTTGTGCACTGCCAAGCAATCCGGTCACGATACTCGGAAGTTTCAAGCCAAAAGAGCAAAAGTAGATCAACATCGAGGATGCAATGAGTCTGAACACACCTACACAAATTCAAATCGATGGAGCTTCTCTGCCACTATCTGAGAAGAGATACGGGCAGATAGGACAATCATATGACGAACGGCGAGTTAACAAGACAACCGGGTCGTCAAGCCCCTGTCTTGTCTTATCGTGAGCTGGACGCGGTATCAACCGGAAGCACGCACAGTATAATCATGAGATGCGGCAACTTAGTATGGCATGAATTGGTCGCGCCACAGCGCTCCGCGTTGCGCCACAAACGTGGCGAACACGAGGCAGTTGTCCGACCGCACGCTGTCTGCTCTGAACCTTTACTTAACGGAGAAGGCCATCGTTGTGGTCGTCAATCGGTGTAATTTACGATGGCTTCGGGTCTGTGTGAGGTACGTTATGATGTTCTTGGTTCTATCGCCGTTCTGGATCTTAGAGGGGACTCCGTTCAGAACTGCCACAAGAGGCCGAAATCTGGCACGCACAGGTTTTGCGGTAAAACGTGCGCCGCACAAGGAGCGGCTAAACCTACGCGACCCACACCGTCCCATCCACAGCCCAAAGGAGGTCCAAGAAACGTAGGTCAACAGAGAGCTGCACCCATCCCGCAAAAGGCGGTCCAACTGTGTATTGTGAGTGTCACAGCATCATCGACGTCGATCAATCGCGATCTCGCGCCACTCATATCTTCGATGTGCGTCGATCTGTAGCACTGTGGTCAGAAGCCCAAGTTCAATAGCTTTGATTATTGCGGCAAGTCATGCGCAGCGGCGGCAAGCACTGCGCCGACCAGGCCACCTACAACGCAAGGGTTATCAACGACGAAACAAAAGACAACGCGTGCACCGAACGCGCCTCCCAGCAACATCCAGGCCCCTGCTCCCGCGAAACCCCACAAGGCACCGCGCACAAAGGTTCCTGTACCCCAGGGTAACGATCTCGATAATGATTGAATGAGATTTAAATTGACCACTCATCGAATAACAGACGATTCCAGTGAAGAAGACCCAGAACCCGATGACGGTGACGATGACGACGGTGGTGTCTCTACCGATCTAGATGCATACCCATCGGACTCGGAATCCGAATCAGAGGACGAACCAAGCGTGCCTGCGGTTTCTTTGCCTCAACCGAGCTCGAAGCGTGCATCAAGAGGCAACAAGCCTGGCAGCAGCGTACCGAAAGTCCTTCCGGGTATCTGTGCAATTCCAAGGTGTGGTCAGCCCTCCCACGTCGATAGAAAGGGCGTGAAAACGATGTACTGTTCGGTCAAACACAGAGAGTGAGTGTTTACAACTTGGGTCTGACAATGACGGACACGAGCCACTCACGCGGTTCTATAGAGAAGCGGTCAAGCTGGGGATAGAACCAGCTTGCATCATGTGTCAACGATACCCGCAAAGTACGACGGATTATTTCTGTTCGTCCGCATGCAGGAACCAGTCCATGACGAAGACTTGAGGCGTCCACCAAGTTGTACTTTGTATAGATTTTTCATAGTCACTTTGCCGAAATCTTGTACCTTATGAATGCTACACCAATCTCGTTAGTAGTCCACGAGGATGCTGTGGTCGGCAAGATTGCATTGAGAATAAAGAGTGGGTCGGTACCGGCGCCAAGCCTTTTTCTTCGTTCTAATCTTGCTTATGTCAACCACGAAAAGTTATACTCGTCCACCAAGTTCTGCTCTCAAGGAAGGAATTTGCGCCATCCACAGCAATCTAAATGGGTCGCCTACGACGTTCTCGCACCCACAAAGCTCAGCGCGACATTCACCGGGCCTCTCGTACGAGGGTATGTACTATTACTTCGTCAAACTTACCCACCCTCGATGCACAATCGTTCTCCAGGCCCGAACAAAAGATCTTGATCAGATACAACTGATCGACCTTGATCCGAAAGTAAGTCGTCTAATCCAAAGCCAAGCGCCCCCTCCGCGTCGTCCTCCCTGTCGCGCGGCGCGCGCCCCAGACCCTCCTGCGCCCGCATCAGATGAACAAAAGCCGAGAACATACACCCCCTTTCTTTTATTACCTTCCGATGGGTACCGCGCGGTCCGTTGATGCGGCAATGGGTCGTCGGCGCAGAGTGATTTAACTGATGAGCTAATTTCCTCTCTACCCTGGACCCCACCCCCACTTCACATTACCCTCCCCCCCCCCCTCCTTCGCTGCGCCCGTTGATGCTACAAG
>JBBPOM010000785.1:0-18247 GCA_038091455.1 Leccinum uliginosum | reverse complement strand
AATGAATATATGAACTATTTCTTACATGACCTGCCAAATAAAAGGCTAAATAAAAAATTATCTGATTGCTAAAATGTTTTTTCAATTTTATCCGGCAAAACATGCTGCAATGCTTGCGGTGCTGGCTATGCTGAGTATCTACCAAATAAGGAAGGCCCTCTTTCTCGACGTCTAGCACTTCGTTATCCTGCCAACGATCCCTGCTCCTCCAGTACTAGTACTGTGAGTAGCTGAGAACCGTGACTTCACTGTCTTTCATCTGGCTCTGCAACGGATAGATTGACGAAAGCGGAGAGGACGACGGTCTGCGATAGAGATTGGGCGGATTAGAAGAGGCAAAAAAAAAGAAAGAAAGGTCTCTGTCGACTTACCAAATACGGAACCCTAGCTAAGTAAACCCTAATTCACACGACTCTACCAAATTTATTCTTTGAGCTGCTCATCGTCGTCGTCGTCTGCCATGGCCTACGTGTCCAAAAAAGAAGAAGATAGTAACCTTAGCTTCTACAACAACAACAAGACTACGATCATACAGGAGGCCCGTGCGTTCAATGAGTCCCCCATCAGTCCGCGGAAATGTAGGGCCCTGCTCACGAAGATCATCTATCTCGTTTACATTGGCGAGAGCTTGTCCTCGCAGGAAGCCACTACGTTGTTCTTCGGCACCACCAAACTCTTCCAACACAAGGATGTAAGTCGAACGAATTCCACTGACCCAGGGAATGCCTATTAATCACAATGTGACACAGAGTGCGTTGAGGCAGATGGTCTACCTCGCGATCAAAGAACTGGCCACTACGGCAGAGGACGTGATCATGGTCACGAGCAGCATCATGAAGGACATGCAGCCAAACTCCGAGGTTATCTACAGGCCGAATTCTATTCGCGCATTATGCCGAATCATCGATGCAAGTGTCAGTACCTCAATGCTCTAGTAGCTAGCTCATTCTCTATAGCCTTCCATGGCACAAGGCGTCGAGCGTTTCTTCAAGGCCGCCATAGTAGATCGCACGCCTTCCATCTCATCCGCCGCGTTAGTTTCTTCTTACCATCTCTTCCCCCACGCAAAAGATGTGGTGAAACGATGGGTCAACGAAGCCCAAGAAGCAGTCAATGCGAAGCCGTCCCCCTCTTTGTTTAGCACTTCCTCGGCGGGTTACCTCAATTTCGGGTCTTCTTCGAGCTCATCGAACAGCGGATATCAACCTATTCCCTCGACCAGTTACATCACCCAGTATCATGCTCTCGGTTTGCTGTACCTCATCCGCCAGCAAGATAGAATGGCAGTCACCAAGATGATCCAGCAACTTGGTGGTGGAAAATCTGGCGCCGGCACGACATTGAAGAACTCGATGGCTCTATGTATGCTAATCCGCTATGCTGCCAAGGTCATGGAGGATGATCCAAAGTACGCAGTGCGTCATGCAGAAACAGCCGTCCCAGTCTCACTGTCGTTTTAGTGTACAAAAGCAAATTTTGGACCTACTTGACGGCTGGCTACGGCATAAGAGCGATATGGTGAACTTCGAAGCCGCCCGTGCCATTTGCGAGATGAAGCACGTCGCTGCTGCACAATTGACCAAGCCTATTGCAGGTTTGTTCTCCCCCTTTGTCATACACTTGCATTTATCAACGTGCCTCCTAGTCCTTCAACTTTTCCTTTCGTCACCAAAACCGGTCTTGAAGTTCGCTGCAACTCGTACCCTCGCTGCGCTTGCCTTGACGCACCCGGCAAGCGTAGCTGCGTGCAACGTAGACCTGGAAAATCTCATCGCCGACCCCAACAGGAGCGTTGCTACCTATGCCATCACTACCCTTCTCAAGGTACTATTACGCTGTTCTGCTGGTCTATATAGTGCTCATATCCTTCAGACTGGCAACGAGGCCTCGGTGGACCGCCTTATGAAACAAATCACAGGTTTCATGTCAGAAATCAGCGATGAGTTCAAAGTCATCGTCGTCGATGCCATCCGATCCCTCTGTATCAAATTTCCTTCCAAGCACGCGTCAATGCTCGCCTTTTTATCCGGCGTCTTGCGCGACGAGGGTGGATACGAGTTCAAGCGGGCTGTCGTGGAAGCCATGTTCGACATGATCAAGTACATATCGGAATGCAAAGAACAGGCGCTTTCACACTTGTGTGAGTTCATCGAAGACTGCGAATTCACGAAGCTCTCCGTCCGCATCCTTCATTTGCTCGGCGTAGAGGGACCAAAGTCTCCCCAACCCACGAAGTACATTCGATACATCTACAACCGCGTCGTATTGGAAAACGCAATTGTCCGCGCTGCTGCCGTATCAAGTTTGGCCAAGTTCGGTGTTAATGCAATTGATGCTGGTCTGCGTCGCAGCGTTGGTGTTTTGCTCAACAGGTCGGTCTTTTTTATCTTCGTTTTACACGACTCCTGATCCCTGCAAGGTGCTTGGATGATGTTGATGACGAGGTTCGCGATCGTGCAGCCATGTATGTGAGAGTATTCAATGAGAAACCACTTGCGGATGCGTACGTGAAAGAAGGTATGTGTTTGCCCGATTTATCAAGGCTATCATGGGTGACGCTCGCTTCCGACAGAGTCGGTGTTCTCTTTGGCCGCACTGGAGTCAAAGCTGGTTGCATACGTCAACGATCCCGCTGCCGCTGCTCAACCATTTGACACATCTTCAATACCCAAGATTAGCCGCGCCCAGTTGGCGGCAGAATCGAGCCGTAAGCGAATCTATGCACATGATGGGAGATGACCTTACCAGAGCTTTCAAGGCCCAAGTGCATTGGATACCATCGCTGTTCCTACCAGAACCAACGCGTCGCCGCCTCCCCCAACTGCGGCGGAGACTCAGTCGACATATGCACAACAACTAGCCGAGGTCGCTGAATTAGCAGAATATGGCCCAGTCCTGAACAGCAGCATAAAACCGGCGCAGTTAACGGAGACGGAGACAGAATACCAGGTTACGTGCGTCAAGCATATATTCCAGGCACACGTCGTATTTCAGGTGCGAGATATATGTCAGTGACTTTGATAGCGGTGCTGATTGGGAGGCAGTTCAATGTCTCGAATACGCTTCCCGACACCGTGCTGGAGCAAGTTTTTGTGATCATGCAACCTCAGACAGAGTCAAAACTGACAGAAGACTTTATACTCCCTGTTCCAACGCTCGCGGCATCGACTTCACCGAGCATTGTCTACGTCTCCTTTACGCGGGATTCGCCAGAGGAATATGTCACGGCATCGTTCCAGTGTGTGCTCAAGTTCGTGAGCAAGGAACTTGATCCCTCCACCGGGGAACCCGAGGAAGAAGGCTACGAAGACGAGTACCAATTAGAAGATGTGGAGCTTACCGCCGGCGGGGACTACCTGATACCGAGTTATTCATCGTTCTCTTCAGAGTGGGAGCGGCTGCGCTCGGGCGCAACTGCCACCGAGACATTTTCTCTCACTGCTATGGAAAGCATCAAAGGTGGGTCGGACCATGTTTTTCGATATGCTGTAAACGGCTATTGACGATCCCGATCACGGCATACGTTTATCCGCATGGTTACTGCGACTCTCACGAACGTCACAGCTGCCTGCAACTCGATCATTGAGATCCTTAACATGGAACCGCTGGGAGGCACAGAGACGCCGGGTTCCCCATCGGTACACACGCTCCAACTGTCTGGGCTGGTCACAGGCGGGGGCGGAAAGGTGCTTGCGAGGTGTCGGATGACGTTCTTGAAAGGACAAGGGGTTACTCTGGAGGTGGGTGTCCGTGCCGAGCAAGAGAACGCATGTGCACTGGTGATGTCTGCGATTGGTGGTTGAGATACGATTGGAGATAAAGACTTATGACTTGTCTTCTCACCGATTCCTCGGTTCGTTCTGAGTGAGAATAATCTCGTCACCGAAGCTGTGGGGTGTTCCCCGGGCGCATCCTCACATGCCGACCAAAGCAAGTGAGACACATCTTATTATAAGGCGATGAGGTGATCTCGTGTGGAACGTTCCCCGGGCACATCCCCCGTCGAAGCTATATAATCCATCAGCGGGAGAAAAGAGATAGAATATCGTTCACTCGACGTCGCGTCCGAGCCGAGCAGTATACTACATATGGCGGTGACAATTCATCCCCAACCAGAGTCGTCCTCCTCCGCGACTCATAGCGGGGACACAAAGCGCTGGTCGACAGCTGCATCCTCGACCATGCCAGCTCCGCCGTTGCCCACCCCAAAGGTCATCCATGTCAACACCAGAGGCGCCGTCATTCTGGCGGAGGAATCCCCCGAGGTGTGTGTTGTTTGCATGCTGCCGAATTGGCTTCCTGACAGGCGTCTGTCTCCTCCCCCAAGACACGAGATAGCAGAGGGATATACCTCCCAAACTACATCGAGCCCGTCTCCTACATCGCTGTCGACGTACGTTTGCGTCTCCTGGTCGCACCACTCACTTCATCGCGTTGTTCCTAGATTGGTGGCTCCCTCGCCAAGGTCGTCTATTTCACTCGTTCACCTGAGCCACCTTCTCCGTCCATCGCTGCGACCCGAGGTAGTTCCTCCGAACCAAGCAGTCTCTCTACCTCGCCGTCCCAGAGTCCCCTTTCGCTACGTTCGCCACCCATTCCCCCAAGTTCGTCTCACACGCGTAACGGTACACTCACCCCCCTCGTGCTCGAGTCGCATGCAAACGACCACAGTGACGCCCTTGACACCGACCTGCTGCGGTCCACCATCCTCCATCGCGCAGCGCGGGTCCATCATATCCCCGGTGGCTCCATCAATTTCGAGCGCTTCGAGACCTCCAATATATCGGCCCTCGTCACGTTCATTTCCGACCTCATCAGTCGTTCTGCTGTCGCCAATGGTGTCTCCATTGAGGAGATGCGACGGGGAGTCAAGATCATGGCGACCGGAGGGGGTGCGCACAAGTTTGGGGAGCTGTTTGAGAAGGAACTATCGGTCGAAGTCCGGCGCGAGGACGAGATGGAGTGCCTGATAGAAGGGATGAGGTTCATGACCATGATCCCGGACGAGGTGTACTACTTTTCGGACGAGCTCATCTCGGAACTCTCCCACCCAGGCACGACCAAAGGCGCGGGAGATGGGGACGGTGACTCGGCTACCTCGACATCTGCCGATCAGGCCGCGCTCGAGCGGCCGTCGCCTAATCCGCCAAAGTTTGCGGTCATGTTTGAATCTGAGGAGCCTTCGGCCCATCTTCCGTGTTTGCTCGTCAACATCGGTTCCGGTGTATCCATCATCAAGGTTGATGCCGATGGCACGTTTGAGCGCGTGAGCGGTACTAGTCTAGGTGGCGGTACCTTGTGGGGTTTGTTAAGCTTGCTTACGCCTGCTCGAACGTTTGATGGTGAGTAAATGGTTGATCATGTCGATATGACCACTGATGGCACTTTTTGTCTTGGCAGAGATGTTGGCCCTATCCGAAGAGGGTGATAATGCCACCGTGGACATGCTTGTGGGCGACATTTATGGGACGGATTACACGAAGCTTGGGCTGAAATCGACGACGATCGCGAGTTCCTTTGGCAAGGTTTTCAAACACACTGGCGAGGGGAAAGAACGCAGGACGTTCAAAGCCGAGGATATCAGCAGAAGTCTGCTTTATGCAGTGTCGAACAACATTGGACAGATTGCGTGCGTGGTGGTTATTCGTCGACCTCGGTTGAGATCACCTGACCGCGCTCGGCCCATCTAGATACATGAACGCGGAGAAGTACGGCTTGGACAGGATATACTTTGGGGGGTGTTTTATTCGCGGTCAGTTTTGACGACGTTGGACGTACGGGTGGCTGATGCTGTTGCAGGACATGCCACTACGATTACGACCCTGTCGTATGCGATACGGTTCTGGAGCAAGGGCAAGAAGCGTGCGCTCTTTTTGAGACACGAAGGATTCCTGTGCGTATCTTTTGGGTGTATTTTGTGCTGTGCTCCACGTTTACGCCCACATGTCGATGGTAGAGGCTCAATCGGTGCATGGGTCAAGAACATTGACGCGGAAGAAACCCAAGGGGGATCGCCGGGAGCCAGTTCCTCGTGACTTGGGCAAGGGACAGTGACGCGGTCTCACACGTTTCGATGCCCAGACGTACCCCACGAGGAGAATAATTTCACACCACGCCTATAAAAATACCTTGCATAACTCTCACTGCCACGCCGGATGACTGCATAAGACCCTTATTTTAAATAAGTCTATGTAGTAAGTGAAACCAGTACTGTAATCGTAAATTACGTTATTGTGTCAACATATACAATGTACTACACGAAATGTGCTCTGGAAATGTCGTGGAGCTAGTACCAGCCTGATGAGAGATTTGCGTTGGGTGTCGATTACTCGTGCCGGTTCGAGGGAAATGGGAACATCGATGCCACTCGTTGGCTTCGTTCAGTGATCGATACTGGATCCGCTCTACAGCCGCCACATGGTAGCTAGTAGGTGAGATCTGAATGCTGAGCGAGCATTTTGCGCGGACATGAAGAGGGGGGGACACACACACACACAGTACTAGTGCGATCTCGATGTCGGACCAGCAAGTTGTAAATTTATATTATTTGCGTGGCCCGGAATGAAATTAGCATCAGATAGGCACGATGATGTAATCACTATTATGATACCACGTGCAACTCACCGTCGAGGTCATGAAAAAAAAAATGCAAGCAAGTTTCAGAAGGTGAAACGTTCGTCAGGGTCGAAGCTGCAAGGTTGACGATAGTTCTCGTGAATAAGTGTGGAGGGTCTGTGAGAAAAGGGGGTGAAGGATTGGACAGATTGTAGGCGTGTGAATTGTTGAGTCGTTAGTACCCGATTGTGGAATATTGCCAGAGCTCGATATACAGAGCCTTTGTCATGTCGCCAGCTTGACTTTTCTTCTTCTCCTCTTTGACCAACTCCATGCACCGTCTCCACCACTCGTCCCCGCCTCTCTCTGCAAAAAGGCTCTCCCATCACAGGCCTGCCCTATCTCCAGCACCCTACCCGACCACATACGATGGTGACGACGACAGACGCTCCATAGACGAGATGCCATCAGCCAGGCGGTCACACAAGCACCTCGACCACGACAACTCAGACAAGTCTTCCAAGAAGCCCCGCCATCGCCACAGCCCTGCGCAGCTCGCAGCCCTCAACGAACTCTTTGACCGGAACGAACACCCCAGTCTCGAGGAACGCACAGAGCTCGCTGAGAGCCTTGGAATGTAAGTTCCCTCATTTGGAAATATGTACTTATCAATTCACGGACGCCCGTCGCCATCGATATTCAGGGAAACCAAGACCGTCAACGCCTGGTTTCAAAACAAGCGAGCGTCTACAAAGAAACGCAACAAGACAACCACTGCCGAGCATTCCACCGCCGCAGCCATCAACGATTTCGCACACGAAAAATCGACCAAGCAACCGTCATCCAATCTGCCGTCAATAGCCAACCTGCTTAATTCCACCCCACCTGTGGCTGCGGCACAGCTCCCGCCACACTCGTCTCGCCCTCATCATGGCACATCCTCCTCCTCCGCTCGCAGATCTAGGCAAAAGGATCTGCATCTCAATGACCATATCCTCGCAGACCCCATCATTAGTATGAGTCATCACCCACAGGAGACCGCCCTCGAGAGCTCCTTTTTCGCTGGTCCATCCGAGTTCTTTGGACAGGATCGCTTCATATTATCCCACCATCGTGGGCATCATCCCGAAACTGGGGCTGTGCACCCCTCACATAATCCAGACTCGGACCGCATTCTTCCTGATGCGGATAGCCGTTTCGTGTCCGAGAACGATGGCCTCCCCTCCCGAAGGGCTCGCAACGAGGTAGCAAGAATGCGTACCTCTCCAGAACAGGCAGAAGAACTGCGCCGTGCTTACGCCCTCAATGACCACCCCACACGCGATCAAAGACAAGAGCTTGCTGACAAAATCGGCATGTATGTCATCTCCGGTTCATTCCTTGTTTGCCTGCTTAATCCTCATGTTCATTATTTCCTTTTCAGGCGACTGCAGAGCGTCACTAATTGGTTCCAGAACCAACGCAGTCAAGCAAAGAAGCACAGAGAATCTTCTTCTACCCCGGATGTTTCTGCACATCCCGCACACAGACAGCTCCCTCCTGCTGGAGCTGCCAGCGTGCATTCTTCCCACTTGTCCCACCCTCCTCTTCCCCCTCGATCTCACCACCCTTCGTTGATCATTCCTCGTGATTCCCGTTCGACGTCCTCCAAACTATCGTCTGCTGTCACCGACGATTACCGGGAAGTCTCTACTCCCCGGAGCAGGATGTCTTTGCCTCCTTCACTAAGTTCTCGTATGTCTTCTCCGCGAACGCGGAGAAATGTCCCGCCCTATACTAGGGAGCCGAGAGACCTTCACATGGATGAGGGTAGTGGGGGCGCCGGAGCCGACGACGGACTCGCACGTCCTCGACGCTCGCGTCCAGAACCACATCAACTCAATGCGCTCAAGAAGCTGCTTCATCGGACCTTGACGCCCTCAATAGAGGAGCGAAATGCACTAGCATTAGAGATTGGCATGTGAGTTCCCTTTTCGGTGACAATCTTGGAATGGTCTTTCATTGTTATCTAGGGATGTCGGCAAGGTCACCAACTGGTTCCGTAATATCCGCCAGAATGCTCGTAAGCGCGGAAGGCGCGGGGGAACATCTGCGAGTGCCAACCCCCATGAACACGATCTCTCGTCTGGGTCTTCTGTGTACGACGACGACGAGGCCATGGATCTGGTCTATGAGGACATCATGGACCAGGAGATGGACGAACGGAGCGAGGACGAATACCAAGAGGCTGTGACTCCCTTCACTGACATTTCGTCATCACCTCCTCCAAATAAACGGCCAAGATCGCATTTGCCTGGCCCTGACGGCATGGAGCCCGTAGACATAGGCTTCGTTGGGCCACCCACATTCCAGGACTTGAGAAAAGTTGTCGGATTGACGCCAGTCGGTGGTCCCAGTGATTATGATCTGGGGATGAACACTGTCACGTATTCTGGCGTAAAAATTGAGGATGCGTTGTTGTTGTTAAGCTTCCATCAGCATGTTGTTCACTAAGGTGAGTTATCGGCGTTCATCTCATAGGCTTCTTCGCTGACCCGCCGAAGTAGTCCCTTGATGTAATTGCTTCGATTCCGTGATTGTGTATCATCCACATTCGTTGCCATCATCACTTGTTTCTTTCTAGTAAGCCTGAAACTGCACGTCAATGTTGTTTGTACAGTGCCTCCGTCTCCAGCATATCCGTTATTATTGATTAATTGTTCACTCTTATTTATTCCTTTCCGCTGTTCTACCACATTGATCAAAGTGATTGATTGCATTGGTGCCATGTTTTTGCTCTTGCTGCATATCCTGTCCGGGTCAGGCTGAGAAGCCTACTCGCTTGCATCCTTACATCAACACAGATACAACCAGCAGTGCTAGTGTCGTAAAGCATGTGTCATTTGCTGTGTAGATAAACCATCGAAGCAGTCATGTAAGTAAAGTGTACAGCAAAAAGAAGAACGAATGGTCTACGCGAGATGGCGTGATGCTCAGATAGATGACAATCAAGATCCGCCACTGCCCGCTTCCACCTTGTCTGTGCGGGGGGGAGCTATATCGAATTACGTCGTGCACTCCTGCCCTTGCGCGCGGCTTTGCTCTTGTTCGCGTTCGGTCCGTCGATGGTCAGGGAAGGCATCTTTCCTTGTTCTTCCCATTGGTCCATGAACTCGCACGCGGCCAAGTAGCCCTTCTGCTCGAGCTTGTCGTATTTGTGAAAGTCTAGCAATCCGTACTGTGGGGTGGTTCAGGATCTCATCGTTGCTCCAAATAAACGCGTTCGCTTACGTCCAGAACGGGCATGCCCATATACAACACTCCTGGGGTAACCTTGGCTTCTTCGAGCGTCCTGACGCTCGCCGTGCTTTCAGAAAAAAAAAAAAAAGGCGATTTCAGATCCGAAACACACGTGGAACGAGTGGACAACTCACTAGGTGAGCCGACCCTGTATCTGGGGTATCGCCGGTACATTATCCGCTTCCGAGAACCGAAACCATTTATTGAAGAGGAGCCACCATCCAGACAAGGAGTCTCCATAGTAGCGAGGCGAGTTGTCGTCGATCTGCAAAAAAAAATGGAATTGAATGTAAGCCGTATACGTCGACTTTCCGGCGGACGACTTACGGCACCGGGGTCCGCTGCAAACACGACGCTCGCTCCCATCGAGAGGCTGGTCGTTACCTGAAAAACTCTCAGGTTCGTTCGGCAACCTGGGTAATTCGTTTTCGGCCACTTACAGGTAAGTTGTCAACTAGTTGTCCGAGAACCCAGGTCAGACTCAGCAATGCGAGCGATATGATAAAAGACCTACGATAACCGCCATCGACGAGCATGCTACCGTTATCACACATTGGAGGCAACATGCCAGCCAAAGTCATGGATGCGCCTGATCAGACAAATTGTAGGCATGAGAAATAGAGCACATAAAGAACTTGGCGCACGAATGTATCTCCAGGCATAACCAGTGTCGTGTATGTCCATACACGACGTATTGAGATTCGTCGAGTTGCAAAAAAACGGAAGCCACATGTCCTCGATGTGAAGGTCGTAGAAAGTCTGACATGACGGTCGCTCAACCACAGCTTTCCGGAGTCATGCAACCACTCACCTCATAGATTTTGCGATTGAAATCATGTCCCTATTTAGAATGAGCGCTGAGCATTTCATCTTCGGCATGATAACGCCTACCGTCGTGTAAGCCACTAGCGGATAAGTGAGATCACATATGGTGCCCCAGTAATTTCCCATTCGACGGCAAAACTGCTTCGTTCGACTTGAACAATACATCAAGTCGTTGTAGTGCGCATATAGACCACCGATGAAAGCCCCTATGCTCGTTCCGGCAATGCAATCAATGGGAATACCCCGTTCTTGCAGGGCTCGAATGACACCCTGAAGGCACGAACAGGTCAAAGTTGGTATCTCCATGGAGATGAAAAAAAGGCCACTCACGACGTGGGACAGCCCCCGCGCGCCGCCACCCCCAAGCACGACTGCGACTGATTTACCACAAAGCTTCCTGGCTAGTCGCGAGAAATCGTTGGTCAAGGGATCGCTTTTGGGGCGGGTATTCGGTGGCACTCTGTACGTCTGAACCCCACTCTGCACTTTGCGCTTGAGGTTTCTGAGCGGAAGGACCCCTTGGGGTTCCGGTGGGAACGACTTCTTGGCGATAGGCACAGCTAGACCCTGGAGATTACATATTAACATTTTGATGACGCATGGCTGTTCAGCACCCACTGGCAGTTCAACGTGAGAGTGTTGATGAACCCACGGTCGGTTCTGTATTGTACGTTACATCAGAAGTCTTGCACTTATCTTAGGCTCTATGGAGATGTACTAACCTTGAGCCACTCTCGCGTTGATCCAGGCGTAACCGATCGTTCTGGGTGGAGAAGCACAAGGTCCTTCCGAGCAGTGGTCTTCATGGAGAGGAGGAGGCGCTCGTACTCCCCAATACTCGGGTCATCACCCATACCAACAACCATAACGAAATCCGCCTGGAAACGTGAGCCAAGTCCCGAATCAATAAACCGTGCCTACCTGTCGAATACATGTCTGCGTCCAGGGACTGTTGACAGGCGAATCAGCGACATAGAGCACGATACGGTACCGCTCTTCTTGATCGGCTAACCACGCCGCAACTTTAAGTTTTCCCATTCTGGAAAAGGCCTGCCATCCAAGGTGTCCCGAAATAGAAGCTTGACTGAGATACGAAGTCTTTGCACCTATCTCCTCCAACGCAGCCTTGAGCTTGCGTGCGAATGTATCAACAGGAACTTGCCGAGCCACAGGTAGAATGGCCACGGTCTTCAGATTTGTGTTATTCTGACCCAGTTCTGTTGTCGTGAGTGGACGACGAACTTTCGAGGATACGTCGATCTCCCTGCGTACCCGGGAAGCGATGGTACGCAGAAGCCTAGGAACTCGATGAGCATGTTAGTGTAACTTTCGAAATCGTGACATACTGTGCCGCAGCGCGAGGGTTGCTAACAAGGATATGTTAGTATGACTGGGGCTCTCGTCGACTTCAAAGCGTACCCACCGCGACGAGATAGCGTTGAAAAGGGTTTGTGGCATACGGATCAGCTCAGAATCACGGATAGCATGCATCGTCGTCCGACGCGGCGAATTGGCGATCACGTCAAGCTCTCCGACCGTGTCTCCTTGCCCGTATTCGCCAATGATCGTCACTTTCCCGTTTTCCCCCTCAGTTATGCAACGCAATCGTCCATTGATGACAATGTAGAAGCTGTCACTGGCGTCCTGTGGCCTCCAAAGAACCTGGCCAGCATTGACTTGCATCCAGTCCAACGAGGCATCGATCTGCAACACTGAAATGACATAAGGAACCACCACCTTGTAATCGAGCGCGGATATGCGTACCGGTTGGGGAGAGCAACGAAATCAATCGCTTCGCCAGCGTCAATTGAACAATGGGCCGCTTCGCCAGCAGCCGTTCCAAAGCCTTGGCGGACAAAAACCCAACGTACGTATCCGTCTTGGCCTGAATGTCAACATAAGAAGGTATACTGCAAAGAGAAGCTGGCAAGGCGGTTAGTCAAAAGTTTAATGCTACGAGGTGAAGCATACCAAGATACCCTGCAATTCCTCCAGGATTTACGGTGAAGAGAAGTTGGTGAGTCGCCCGCCTATCCCTGGTCGAGTTTGCATCGGAACCTGATGCTCTGGATTGCGATATTGGTGGAACTGAAGCATGCGTCTCTGTCTGGAGGAGTATATCCAGAAATCCTTCAATGACATAGTAGAGACCTATATCTTGACCATCAGTCTCTTACAATCTCCTTGTTACAAGACACCGACCTGTGTTGCGTTCACCCGTCTTCACGAGGGTGGAACCAGCAGGGAAAAACAGAATTTCCACTTCGTTGTCCAAGCCGCGCATGTAGCCGGCGCCAGGCGAAGAGCTCTCGGTCCCACAAGACGCGCTGTCTTCCCCGGGATCTAAAAGTGACAGCGTCTCGAGGAGAGAGGCTCCTGGAAGTGGCCCTGAAGCGTTCAAAGGTGGAAAAGCAGGCGAAGCAACGCCAGATGGAATCCCGCTGATAGGTGGTTGTAGTAATCCAATGGACTTTGCAACGCAGGCCATGACCTCGTCGCGAAGATTGAACTCATCATCTGGGAGACGACCCGTGGGCAGAATTTCACCGGGAGGGGCGGTGCGAGGTAGGTTGAAGACGCTGAAAGTACGAGTGTAAGACCTATACCAATCGTTCCCTTGGCCGGCAGAGGTGAGGAGATCACCCGCTTGGACTGACTGGTGTTTTCGAAGAGAAAAGGCACGTGTGAGTATGGGACTTTCCGGAGTGATAGTTGTGGGACTTTCTGGCAACATTTCTCTCGAAGGGGAAAGAACGCTGCTGGCACCATCGTCATAAAACATAGGTGGTGTTGATGAGGGCCTGTCGTTCACATGGTCGCTCCCAGAATCAGGTGCCTGGACTACCACATCATCAAAGCGCTGATGCAAAGAACGTAAACCGCCGCCTTCGTAGAACGAATCCGGCAACGGATGACATGCGATATCGTTGATGGCCTTTTCGGTGCGGAGGACTTCCGTTGTCATCCCCAAGTAGTTATGGGCCACATTGAAAGTCACCCGGGAGAATCTCGTCAAGATTACTTTGTCGCGAAAATGTTATCTCGGGATGTGAAGATGGACTGATGATACCCTACCTTGAACGATATGACCTGTCGTTTTCGGAAACTTCTTGGTAACTATTCTGAATGCCTGAGCCGGTATGACCGCAAGTGTGCTATCTTCTACCGCCCGACCAACAATGCCGTGACGAATGTGACTGGACTCTGACCACGGGAGTGAGGTCGGGTTCAATGGGCTGTGGGACTCATTGGAATAAGTTGCCGACTGCGCTGGATGAGGTGCTGACGTCGAGGACGAAGCCAACGGGGATGTTTCTGAATCAAGGTCAAGCTGTCCTACGTCGCCATTTATTCCGATAGGTTTGTCCGGAACGTTCAACCGCAGAGAGTCCGAGACGGATATGGAATCCTCCTGCCAGCTCAACTTGATCTGGTCTGTAAACAGACTGAGGATATTGAAAGGACTGGACAGAGTGCCTCCGCTCCCAACTTGGTTGATTAATTGACACCCGTTCATATCTTCGTCGTCCCAAGGACCATTTTGTGCAGTCTCGCCGGTTTGCGCGAAAACTTGGACGCTTCCGTCAATGACACAATAGAAATTTCGATCTTGATCGAGTGGAATATTGTCTCCTGCGACAAGCCATCTGGTCTGTAGATGCTTGGCCAACTCATGGAAAACCTGCCGAGCGTTTATATCCACGGAAAAGTGAAAAAGAGACAAGATGGGACTGACAGGCTTCTCAAGAAAACCGAAAATTCGCAGGGCTTGCAGGAAGTCGTTCAAGGGATCGTGTGACACGGGTGAAGGCTCCGACGTATTCACGTCTGGGTGGAGGGCATTGACATCCGGCTTGACGAGCGGCGGCTCTCTGAGCTGGGAGTACGAATTGAAGAACCGCCAGCGAATGCAGTAGTGCAGGACGACTGCCGAAACGCCAACGAGGACCGTACAAGACCACACGTTCAACTAGACGAGTGAGAAGTGGACCTTTCGCGTGATCGAGAAGTTGCTCACCGTCAATGTCATGGAATACGAGAAATAAACCAGACGAGAAACAGAAATAGCCGCAAAAGCGACGGGCGCTTTCGCCCAGTGAAGCGTCCACGCTGCATTATCCTTGTTCAGCCACGTTACGTGAATGGAACATGTGGGAAGTGTACGCACAGGTTACCCATCGAGATTCGGACAAGGAAGGAAGGGAGCCTCGTCTTTCGCTGGACTCGAGGACGAGCGCGGACGATTCCATCGTATGTCAGGACCGTCCGCTAGTAAAGAACATGACAAAAGCGTTCGGTTTCACCATTCCTTTAGTATTCAGGGTGCTTGGTCCATCCTTGTAATTCGTGGCTGTGCAGCAGCCATCTCCCACAATATTAATGATGGCAGCGACCTCGGTGCTGTCTTCGGCAGAGTTCCAGTCCACCCCGGGCCCATCAAGCGCGAAAGCGAACAAGCTCTGGACGTTCAGGTCCTCAAGGAAATTGCGAAAAGGCATTTGTGAATGTGCTTAATTCAGTGAGAGTTCTCTCCCCAATACCTGTCGCTCTGCGTGTAGTCACAGCTTGTCCATCCCAGGTGAATGGCGCAAAGACGCTCGTGCTCGATCCGACGCTTGCAGGGCCATTGGGACTTGTGACCGAAGTCGCGCTCTTGAAGGTGATGAAGTTGGTCCCCGAGCACACATCACGTGAATTCTCATCCGTTGGTATAGAATCATGGTGTCGACTCGGATAAGATGTTCTGGCTCGAGCCCGGCCCTCTGACTTCGACCACCACGAACGTGGTCTACCTCTGCTGGCCGCTCTTCCAGTACGTGAAAATAATCGCGGGTCAGTGATGTCCGCTATCGTACTTTGTTCGTTATTGCCAACAAAAGGCCCGGGGCCAGATCAGACAGATATCCAAGGAATCCCACAAGTATAGATACACGCTATTCCTCGTTCCTTGCACATCCATCCTTGTTTCTCGGATACTGGAAGAGGAGGGTGTACTCGGCGACTTGACCATCTCGTCATACAACCTGCAGTTCATACTCGGAGGACGATGTCATTTCGCTCGAATATGACACTGCGTTCAAGGAACTATGGGTGGTAATTATCTCGGTTGATTGTCCAAGCTATTATTTTTAAGTCTCTATTACGGAACGGCGACGAGACCATCATATACAACTCACTGTTGGCCTTGAATGCTCTCCAGCGCACATTCAGTCGGTTTCCGCCAAACACTGGAAAGGAGATTACGCTTCTGTAATGGTTCAGTCAATTCACGCGCGTTCGTTGGGCTAATGTTTGAGGCACCGTTTGACTCCCTGATCATCTTGATCGCCCCATTGCTGACTCAGTTGACATACAAGGATCACGTTGACGAGTTGATCGGTATCAAGAACTGTGAGCTTATCTATGCTCGGACCTGCTTGATCTTCTGAACCTTGTTATCCCACTGGCAAAACGAACTTCCTTTGATCCTCTCAAACCCGCCGTCTGCAACAGAGTTGGCAAATCCAACTCCAAGCACAACCTGCGACCACAACACCAGTCACGAATGAGAAGACGAAGAAACTCTTGTCTGCGACGACAGACCCCTTGTTCTCGTCGAGCAGGCCGATACATAGATTCATGAGTATTCATCATTATCATAATCACGATCGAATCTACTGCAACTTGGCAAATGTGTCCCCCGACTCTCCCAACGCCGAAAGCTCCAACTCCAACGCCTTTCACTACACACCACAAAATCAACTGCTGAATTCCTTCGGCACTTTGTGAATCTTACCTTCCCGTTCCCAAACTGAACGGCTTCAGGCACCGTCGTCTCTCAATCTCTCTGCGACATCACCTTGTACAGCTTCTCGAGGTTCAAACGCGCCAAGTCGATCTTCTTGTCACACTTGGCCACCTCAGCGGCTAGGTCTACCTAGGACACGGAGGACTTGAGCAAGGACAGATCAAAGTCGAGCAGCTGGAAAGGAGAAAAAAGATATGCACGTGCTCTGCGGATCAACCACATCGAGCGGGCGTACTGCAAAGAAGAGCGCCTGCTGTTCGCGCAAGGCTATACCGGCGGCCGGCCGCGAGACCTTTGACGAACAGCCTGGAGGCGCCTGGCGACCAAGAAGCAAATGAGCAAAATGCAGTACGGCTATAAAGCACACCGGGTGACGTTTCTGGCTACGCGCAAAGATGAGTATGAGAGACAACGGGCGGTGGTGGAGTCTAGAAGAAGGGGGATGGGGGGAGGGGAGGAGGGTTGCATATGCGGAAAAGATGGTGGAGGGCGGAGGAGGTGAGTCGAGGCGGGTGAGTGCTTTTTGGTTGATGTCAGTGTGTGTGTAGTGGGACTGACCCCGGATTACCGAACGACGTGTAGCAGAAGAGGCCGAGGCGGCGAAAAAAGAGGAGCGGTTGGCAGAGTAGCGTCGACAATGCCAGATCGAGCGAGCTGCGGTACTTGAAGAAGTGCGCAAAACGCACTGTGGGAGCAAGAGGCGGCGAAATGTTCAAAATGCGTGCATACTCTGCCAAGATGGGTGCTGAGGTTCCGCGTGCCGAGGGGGGGTGGCGGCGTACTGCTGGTGATGCTTCCGCCCCCACGGCCACTTTGACTACAGCGAGCACGATGGCGGGGGGCCTCGCACCTCCACGTTCGCAGAGTTCGGCGCTGTTGTCTATCAGTGCGACTGCAACGTGTGCGGGTCCACCGAGGATCGGAGGCGGCGCGTGACGTCAAGGTATGGCTGAGAAGGAGCATGGAGTGGAAGCCCGGGCCATTTGTTGCCGCTGGGTCGTCCGCCGGTACCAACACTGGGCTGTCCCTCCGAAAGCAGAAGGGAGTTCAAGGGACGCAGACGATTTCGTGACGGTTCCGGACCAAATGGTGTGGATCCCGTGATACGGTTCCAGAATCAGGGCCGAGGTCGAGGTGATTTTTGGTCAGGATTGAAGTTTCTTTTCTCTTCTTTTCATTGCATCGCACTGACAGTCATGTCCGTGCTTGTTCATTTTGTTTCCGTTTTCCTTATGCCTCATTTATCCCCCATGACCCATCTTCATCTTTTCCAAGGACCAAAACACACCATGGCTTCACTGCATCCATCAAGGCTGGAACCTACTATGATAGGTACAGAAATGTTCTCTTACAATTGGTTAGAGTTGGACTACAATGTGAATTTTGGAATGTGACAGTGTTGCCCTCAATTTGGATTGTGAGGACTTTCATTCACGGCTTCTAGTTTGCAATTCCCAGAAATAAGAATAATATTTGTGCTGCAGTCTGTGCTTGAAATTGGAATGTGGACTACTTCAACTGACTTAGACAACAAGGTTTTTGCCCCACATTTCCTCCCAAAAATTTCACTCATCAACTAACATGCATGGATGCAACATGGCTGAGTACATTTCTATAGATTCTCAGCTGTTTCAACTATTTCTCTTTGCAGTTTGCATCTACTTTTCATTGTGAAACAACTCAATGTTCTTCACTGACTTCTTGCATGACATAAAAGGAGCTTATTCCATTGCTGAGAATATAGGGGTTATTGAGTGAGAAATGAAATCAGATATGCTAAACACACTCATCCGGTTCTGA
>JBBPOM010000784.1:0-18270 GCA_038091455.1 Leccinum uliginosum | reverse complement strand
TTATGCATACAGTACATACCTCAACATTGGCACTAGCCTATTGAAATGATAGTGAATGAGCATAAAATAGTGCTTGTTTGTGCTCTGCTTACCTCATTATTCATGGTTGCAGCAACTTGGATGACCTAAGTTGAATGGTGAGCATAAACAAGTGCTAGTTTGCGCCATTCAATAAATTTACCTTGGCCAAAAAAGTGTTGTCAATGTTGTTGGACTAGAATAATTAAATAACAAAATGTGTTGGACAAAGTAATTTAATTATGTAATTTACAGCCATTGGATTTGTTTGAGCTTGTTTGGTTTATTGTCCAAAAGAGGAAGGTTGTGGTTGAAAGTCAAGAGAGATTCTGACACAGCCACCATGACTTGACAACTACTATATAGTTCTGGATTATATAATATTTTCCCACATGTGGCTTGGCAACATTTTGTACATATACATACATTTCTGCACTACATACACATAAACTAGCGCTAGTTTGCGCTGTTGTTATCTTTGTACCAAGAAAAAAAATCAATGAGATTGCTATGTTTGTAACTTGGGCCATGCAACTCCAAAGTGTATTTCTGCATGTGACTTGAGCGAGTCATGATGATAGATTGCAAATGCTAAGGGAGCAATAATGTCTGCATGGTTGCATTTCATCTTTCCAGTGCCCCCCTTTTTGGCCTTGGTGAACGTGGAATGGAGGCTGTCATTGATCTGAGGTACGTGACATATGAAACAGATTTTGCTGTGTTGTTTGCGATATTGCAGCTTTTTTCTCCACTGTTTGTACTCGCTCCAGGTGATGCTTAAATTCTCTTACAAGCTAGGACAGTGGATCAAATTGTGTTGATCCGCTGTCACTTCAGGTTCGTTGGAATGAAGGAGACAGATACAGCAAGTGTTGGCCAAAGATTGCAATGATCTTTGCAAGTGCTCTGCCATATCCGATTCCAGCAATCCGAGCTCATATTGTGCCCTGAGCTGTTTGACCTGATGTAAAGCTTCAGCAAAGGAGTTTTTGATGTTGTTCATGTTTGTGTGACACAATGAAATGTTTGCAATACAGATTTGTTCAGGTTGATGTAGCTCGTCCTGGCTGCATACTACACAAAGCTGCTATTGCTGTTAATGATGACATCCCACGCCCATACCGTCTGCATAGAGAGTGATACCATAGCGAAGGCAGCATTTTGTACCATAGAGATAGAGATGGTCGAGAATGGCTTGCTCGTTACTCTTCTCTGTCTCGTCCTCCTTGTTGCTCTCTTTCCATGACTTTGTTAGCACCAACGTATGGCAGGTGGCGGACATTCCATCATGTTCTGCTCTGCCTTGTCCTTGAATATAATCCAGCATGTCATAATACTGGCTTGTCCATGTATACCACGAGGTGAACATGCAGATAGTCATTGCCTGTACTGAATGCAGAAGTGGCCACCATGATGTCACTTTCACAACCATCAATCCATGCGACGTAGGCCTCTTCACGCTCTGTGGCAGTCATTGTTTGCTTGTCTCCGATGTAGTGATGCCAGCTGGATTCCCTTGTGAGCTCCACACACATGTCTATGGAGGGTGCAAACACGAGACCATGATCCCGAGATTGCCAGCCTGGCAGTGCTTGCTTGAATTGCTGTATTATTTGTTGTATGCATACAAAGAGCTCTGATTCCTTGGATGTTTTTTTCAGAATATATCAAAGCTCTGGACAATTTGTACTCTGTCTGCAAGTGATGGTGTCTGGGATCAAATGATATACTTGGAAAAGGCGAGGCATGAAGAGAGGAGGAGGAGTTGCACTGAGCAATACAAGCTATACCGCTTCGGAGCGGACTTGACCAAAGTGCTCCAAAGTTTTCCAATAGCCCTTTGCAACGAGAGGTATACTAGTGAGCTTTGTCGACGACAATGTGTGCAATGGGCTTGTGACGATCCAGGTCTGCGAGAGCAGTACGCCAATGCAAGGTCAGTGACTTGTTTGCTGACATGATGATGATATTATTCTGTGAATTGAGATCTTTGTGACTTTGATAGACTTGGTGTGGAACGTGCATGGCAGTGAGATGTCGCTCGTAGTCCATGATCAGCGAGTTGAGCGGCAAAACCAAGATGGTGACAGTGTTTGTTTCTATCAAGCTTGGAACTATTGCCAGCATGGATTTTCCACCTGCTGTCAGAAGTATGACAATGACATCCTTTTGACATTCCAAAACTGCTTGCATGGCTGCTATTTGTTGTGGAGATCGCCATGTAATATTCTGATCATCCAAGAGTATTTGCATTTTCTGCAATGCCATACCCTATTTGACAATAAATGTTAGATTTATGTGATCGCCATTGACAATTGTAAATCATGCTAACTTGGAAGTGGTGGTGTTGTCTTGTATAGTTCTTTTTGTTTACCCTTTTGACCACGTGAAAATTCAACTTCAACCGTGACTGAAAGCTCTTGCTCTTGTGGCACCTGTACCTGCTCCTGCTCCTGCTGTAATCACTGCCTTTTATGTAGACGATCACCGTGGTTCAAGCTATCATAAACGAGATCTGTCAATATGGGCATGAGATGCTCCATGATTCGGTTTGCAATATTGTCCACCAAAGCTTTGTGGCCGATGATGGTGCTGGCACATTCAAGCACTAGTTTACATGAGTCTATGCTGCTTGATTGTTATTCCTGTGGGCTTGTTGATATGGAAGGATTTTTCCTCCCGGCATGACTTGACAATGCTTCTGCCATGATATGCTTGCCTGTAAAAACAAAGGCAATATGTCTTCTGCAGCTCCAGCCAGGCTTTGAGTGCTAAGACCATAGATATGGTTTTCTGTGGCATGTGTATGCCCTGCCTGCAATGTTGCCCCTTCGGCAGAACTGTAATGTGCTCATCCATCGGTGGGTTCCAAAACTCGGCGACACCGTCCCCAGCACCATTTCTCTATTCATTCCGGGTGCATATACTTATCCCCTTTGGACTATTGGCACAGCACTTGACTTTCGGTCTCAGGGAAATCCCAGGGTCATAGATTTTTATTCACTCCGGTACACTTGCTATTATTATATTCTCGCATGTCGGCCATGCTCCATCCTTGGTCTCAAAGCATCCTCTTTCGACCCTCCGTGCTTCACAGTTTTGCTTAGGATCCCAGCCTGAGAACACACTCAGTATATTTGATGTCGTGCAGTCCTCCTTTGGTCACGGTCCCTCCACCAAGGTGGTTCTGTGTCGGCGCTTGGTTAGCAGGCAAGTCCACTTTGTTTGTTCTCTCACTGCCTTTATTTCGTAACACAGATCATGCAGTATTGGCCTCGTTAGTCCCCCTCGTCTGACATTGGCTCAGGCACTGCTTACTCTCGTTCCACCAAGAGCGAATGACAGTCACCGCACGTCGTCGCTTTGCTCTTTCCTTGCTTGCCATCACTGTCGCTATCGCCCACTCGCTCATTTGCAATTCACCCGACAAGCTTATTCATATATGAAGAAGATTGGTACATGAAGACATTTTCCACAATTCTAGACTGCTCACTCATGATCACAAGGATCTGTGAAGGCTTACATTGTTATTCCCTCCACAATATATGGCCTTACATCTGGGAAGGTGATGAGCTAGAACAGATGATCCCTTCGTTTGATGGTGGATGTGTGTCCGTTGATGGCCTTTCTCTTCTCTTTTTCTATAGTGTCCGGAGAGTGTGCCAATGGCACGCTGTGTGCTATTCTTTTGATGACATAATTGTAACTCATTGAAACACAAGGTGGATGGGCTGTGAAATGAGTAGAGGTTCCTGAATGTAACATGATGAAATTATCTGTGGGAGTCTGTGGCAGTGATGCTATATCTGTTTTCATACAATTGATCATATATTTCCACATCATGGCAATAAATAATTCTATATGCTTTTTGCATTTTAAAGGGGGCTAATCCTAATCTAATCTAGTGGGGATTAGACCGGTGTAAGTCTGCTCCAAAATACTTCAAAAAGGACCTAATCATATATCAAAAACCAACACCGGTTACCAGAACAATTCAATTCAAGAACATGGAAATGAATGTCAGTTAGAATCATCATTATAGAGCATGAATACCATACAAAACATGGAGATTGTGCACATCCACCATATGTGGATATGCGCACCATCTTGAGATATTCATATTTTCAAGTTATATATCAATTGCATAAAATCATTGTGGAGCATGAATATAATGCAAAACATGGGAATTGCACATATCCACCACAGGCAGATTTGCACAGCATTAGTATGGCTTTTAGGTGAGCCATAGACCATGTGATTTGGTACAAATACCATTGAGATATTCATATTCTCGATAATGCAAAACAACAGAATATGGAAATTGCACATATCCCATATCCACTATAGGTGGGTTTGCGCAGCATCCATATGGCTTCCATCTGAGCCATAGATCATGTGATGTGGTACAGATACCATTGGGATATTCATATTTTTGAGTTATATATACAATCATTGTGAAGCATGAATATTATAAGTAATACACAATGCAAGAATCATGCAAATCTGCTATAAACAAATTTGTGCAGAATCATTACAGCTTCCATCTGAGCCATGGATCATGTAATTTGGTACGTAGGGTAAGAGGGCATCCCTCTCATGCACAGATCATTTTGGATGACCTCATATAATTATGTTATATTGGTAATTTGGACCATATTGGGACATAAAGGGGGTGTCTGGGCTCCTGGAAAAGGGATGCCCTCAAATGATACATTTATGTATATAACAGGGCCTCCCTCTAGATTGACCAGCATCTTTATAAACATCAGAGGGTATTCCTCTAAGTAAGAGGTCATTCCTATGACTAGTATAGGGCATCCCTCTAAGCAGCAGGGCATCCCTATGACTTGTAAAGGGCATCTCTGTGACTGTTATAGGGCATCCCTCTGAGGAGGAGGGCATCCCTTTGACAGTATATGAACTATATATATATATAATACAAATATAAAATAGTTTCTGAAGCTATATTGTGTATTTGTAATCTAATCTAATCTTATCTTATCTAATCAACATAATCAACTGCAGATATGAACCATTGAGTTAAAAGTGATTTATGCCACATTTTGATTACATAATTGTGCCTTCATTTCCCATATCCATGATCACAAAATTAAAGTTGGTGCCTTAATTTTAGCCTTGACATCCTGTACATAATATTTTGATTAAATAATTGTGCCTTCATTTCCTATAACCATGATCATAAAATTAAAGTTGGTGACTTAATTTTAACCTTGATATCCTTTACATAATAATTTATGTAACTGATATAGGCATTAACTGTCACCATCTGCGAAGGTGATTACATAAGCACCCCCTAAAGTGGTGACATCATATTAACAGCACCTGCAAAGTATAGTAAAAGTATCAAAAAAGTGTAGTCAAAAGTGTAGTGGACTACCGAAAAATGTAGGCAAAAGTGTACCAAAGTGTACCAAAAAAGTGTAGTGAGGGGGGAGTTAACTACGAAAAAAGTGTAGTAAAAAGTGTAGTAAAAAGTGTAGTAAAAAGTGTACCAAAGTGTACCAACAATGTGTAGTGACAAGCCTACCATGGGACTACCAAAAAAGTGTAATGAAAAGTGTAGTGAATTCTGACAAGTTTTCAAACTTGTTCTTTCAGTTTCATATGATGTAGATATGCATGTAATATATGTTTGGATATATATATTTAACAGTTGACAATCCCCTCTATACCCCTCCCCATTGTCCTAGATCATATTTTCGAGATTTGCACTTATATATATATATATTCTGTCATAATAGATATATTGTCAGGGCAATGTTGATGCCTTCTGGGTCTGTAGAACCCTATTACAGCTCCCACAAGCCTTCGATTGATGTTCTGAATAGATAGATAATGAAGGCACAATTATGTCAAAATATTATGTACAGGATGTCAAGGCTAAAATTAAGGCACCAACTTTAATTTTGTGATCATGGATATGGGAAATGAAGGCATAATTATGTAATCAAAATGTGGCATAAATCACTTTTAACTCAATGGTTCATATCTGCAGTTGATTATGTTGATTAGAAAAGATAAGATTAGATTAGATTACAAATACACAATATAGTTTCAGAAACCATTTTATATTTGTATTATATATGTTTCTATATATAGTTCATATACTGTCAAAGGGATGCCCTCCTCCTCAGAGGGATGCCCGGGATGCCCTATAATAGGCACAGGAATGTCCTTTGCATAGTCATAGGGATGCCCTGAGGGGAGAGATAGTACATCGAGCACAAGAGCTTCCCAGTCATGGCAAAAGTATGCCTGAGACTCAGAGTTTCGGGACCACAATAGAGATCATGCCAGGAGAATGTTTAATTGCAGTCACCCTTGACTCGGAGAGCTTCGACATTTCTACTTATCGAAGTCACAGCCTTGGGAAGCAAGTCAAATTTATCCTTCTGCATGCCGCAGAATGAAATGATGGAAATAGGCAAATGCGGCATGGAAAGGTCGCAATCATATATAGGCACCTGTAAATCTTCACTTCATTGTCAGCCAGATACTGATCAATATCAGGTTGCCTCACCATCCCAACACTAGATCACTTATTGTCAAGATGCCCACTGCAGCTCATGAATATATCATCAGCAAGTTTAGCAAGAGAGTCCAGGCAGCCCTGGATTCCCTTCCGATCAACATTGAATGTCTTTGTGTCAGTGTAGAACATGGCCTATCAATTGGTTCACTACTCACTGATTTTTGAGCCACTCCGGATCTCGCACTCGTCACTGCGTTGTCTGGAGACAGATCATCTGTCTTCGGAGTGATGGAGTGCACTTTTAGCCAGGATCATGCCAACCATGCCAACATGATGATGAAAATTCGAGATGAGGTTGAAGGCTAGCCTGAGATTACACTCATGAGTCTTAGCAATCTTTATTTCAGAGATTCGCGACTACAAATTCCCTCTCCCAGGATCACCGACTTGGGACTACTTTGCCCAATGCAAGGCCAACTTTTTCTCTTTTCTCAATTTCCTATCCCTCCCTTCATCCGTCAATGGATCTACTGTTACTAGTACCCCGGTGGAACACACCCCCGCCGACACAGACGATCCAGATGGTCATTTTGCCCTCCGGGCCTTTGACAGCCCCAACCCCAATTCTCATGATGACCTTGACCTTCATTCCGTCACCATGTGGTGTGAGATCGAAAATGTTAAGTGCCATATTTGGGTCAAATAGAATGGTGTCTTGGATTTGGATGAAGACATTGTAACCGGTGTAAGTGGTCATTAAACTTTCCTCACCATTGATCTACTTCGTCTCTTGTTTTTATCTCCTATGATCGAGATGGAGCCCGTGGAATGGGAGATCAATAGCAGGCTGTCCACTGTGAAGGACAAGATCATCAAACTTACCAATATGCCCAGACCACGAAGTCCGAGACCTCTTTATCCAAGCTTTGGGAGGCTGAGCTTAAGATCAATCTCAATTGGTGGGCAATTCAATTCTCCATTAAGCTGGCAGCTGAACAGACCACTGTGCAGTCTCTCATTTTGATGTGTGGTTCTGCGACAGCTTTCGGGGACTTGAAATATTCTCACCTGGATGACGTACCATACCGTGTCACATCCCCGCAGTAGCTGAAAATAGAGGAAAGCAGTTTTATGAGGTGCAGTCTCTCCTTGGAGATTCTGAGCATCTTCAGGGATGGGACCTCATGACGCACGGGGGTTTTCTAACTTATCTGTATCACAATGCCGGCAGCCTATGCATCTACATTACTGTGAGGTCTGGAACCAAGATCTGGATATATATCAGGAATTGAAAAAGCTAGCATGAGACAGGGATTATTCAAGGAATGGGATAGTATATTTTCAAGTTTCGAAACTTCTTTCGGAAAGTATCAATTAGGTGCCATGGTTCTGGAATGCAGCGACATATTGTGAGTCCATTTCATTGTGATTTTGCTGACAATGTATGATTTACATTCAGCCTCCTGGCGCCAACCATATGGTTTATACTACACCACAGGATGGCATGACCTCTGGCAGACATTTCCTTTCCTACTCCACTCTCCATCTAACTGAGTTATCTCTGGGCTATAACTCATCAACAATGGATGACAAAAGATCACTCTGTGGACTCATGGCAATAAATGAATTACATCCTGCACTTTTGAGATATATTGTCTGGATGTGCTTGCACTACCAAATATGGCAAGTAACAAATCACGTACATACATGTTTCAACTGTGAATATTTCGTTTACGAATAATAATGGATCAACAGGAATATTTCAAATGAGGTTGATATTGGCGCTTATCGCCATGGTAAATCACCATGCACAGTATTCGAACACCGAAGTGGAGTCTCAAATGCTGACCTTGAAGAGCAGTGATGTAATGGCAGTTGGATTTGCTGAAGAGTACTTGATGGAAACCTGGGCCTATATGCAATGTCAAGGCGATCTTAAAGGTGTAGAGGATACCTTGTTACAGAAATTGCAAATGACCTTCTATGATTAGGTGATCTTATGAAGATATTACTAACCAGATGTAAATTACATGCTATATGATATGTGAATGATTCTCAATTACAAACATCTCAGTCGAATCTTGCTGAGAACATGCTCAAGGAGTGGACATGTATGTATATGAATGTTCTGTCATGGTATAGATATCAGCATGTATCTTTCCACTTCCTTGAGCAGACTCACCATAAGAAAAAATCGAAATATCTCGCTGCAGGTTGGGAGATTAAAAAGATTGAGGCACTCATTTGGATCCTCGGCAAGAGCGATAAAGTGCTCCAAAGTGAGCGTGCTGTGAATCTGGGAGATATCTCCACTGTCACCCTTTTACTGCTCTTTTCTGCACTTTATCGCATCTTTGTACAATATTATTTATGGTTGGACATTATTAATGTGACTTACTCTGTACCATAACTCTTTGGGGCAATGTAGGACAGTATAGCTGTATCACTTCAGCAGTAAACTCCAGCACTGGATTGGGCTCCTACCCACAGACCAGAACAGTGCATTCCTTGGATAACACAACTTGAATCTGTCCACAATGCCGCTATAGCTTATATAAAATATAAGATAGATGAGGGATACCTCCTGCAGGAGGGATTGTGCTTACACCATAGCTACATGAAACATGTTGCAGAATTGGAAGACCACTTCCTAATATATACACCACAGATATGTACATTCCATCACTTTTAAGTTATATGCTTCAATGGAAATTAAAAACTAAGATGCAAAACTGAAATAATATTAGGTCATTCAATGCTGTCAGACCATTCATTAGATGTATATAAAGCTTCTATAAAAGATCCAGAAAGATTTAGTAGTCGGAAAGAATTGTTATAAGGAAATGTGCACCCTTCTCAAAGGTCTAGTCCAGCTCAGCAGAACTTGCATGACCTACATAACAAAGTCTACCCTGTTACCACATTTTTTTTATTTTTTTATTGTAACAATTTTTCCTGACCACCAAATCTTACCAGACCTTTTATAGAAGCTTGATATACATCTAATAAATGGTCTGACACCATTCACTGACCTATATTTCAGTTTTGCATTTTAGTTTTTAATTTCCATTGAAGTATATAGTGAAATAAATAATTACCCTAGAAACCACCCTAGGACAGCCCATAACTGCTTATGGGGGGTGTGCGCAATTTCCACGTTTTGCATTATATTCATGCTCAACAATGATTCTATGTAATTGATATATCACTCGAAAATGTGAATATCTCAATGGTATCTATACCAAATCACATGATCCATGGCTCAGATTGAAACCATACTGATGGTGTGCATATCTACATATGGTGGATGTGCACAATTTCCATGTTTTGCATTGTATTCATGCTCTATAATGATGATTCTTTGTAATTGACATTCATTTGCATATTCTTGAATTGAATTGTTCTGGTGTTGGTTTTTGATGTATGATTTGAAGTGTTTCAAAGTATTTTTATCCAGGTCTAACTCCCACCAGATTAGATTAGACCCCCTTCAATCATGTGAGTTCCACCGAGTCTGCTGTTATGCTATTGGAAAAGCATATTGTATTGTTACACGAACTGTGGACACGTTGGAGATATTTGTACAAACAGTTTACAACATTATTCATGCCTAGTATAGGCTTTCATCCATGGCAGATACCTACGTGAAACTGGCAGAAGGAGGCGATGACATGAGAGCGGATGTAGCTTCTTCTCTCATTCTAGTAAGTCTGTTTAGTAGTAGGATCATTGTCTAGAAGTGGAACAAGTGCTTACTGTGAGAGCTCTTCTTTGTTGCTCCAAGCGAACTTGTCGAGGACATCGTCGAGGCTCTCTCCCGCTTCTTAGATACAACAAGCCTGGAAGGTTACGCGCATGGCGGTGGAGAATCGTGCACAGACTAATGATTAACTTCAGCAATTTTGCAACGGAAACATCAGACTCATCTCCGCCCTCAAAATTGGTGAGGTCGATGAGGTCTTGCAATCCCTCGTCGTGTTTTCTGAGTGCTCCGAGAGTTCAATCTATTCAGATATCAACACTTCTGATCATGCTACAGCTCAAATATCAATATCTTGGGTCTGAGTGTTCATGCTATATCATCTTAGGGGGTCAGTGGCGGTATAAGTTTTAAAACTAGTTTAACTATTTCATGCATTACTTCTAATCTAATGTAGGTAAGGTTAGGCCAAGGTAAGACTATCCACAAATACTTCAAAATAATCATAATAATATATAAATATTCAATCCAACTATATCATTAAGATCATGTACATCCTCCATTAGTGGATGTGCATGGAATAGCTGTCAATTATGAAGACACTCAGTGACTCTACAAAAACATCAAAGTGACATTTAGTTTATTTTTTCCTAACCACGCAAACCCCCATATGGCGGACATGAGCAATACATTATGATATGCTTAAAAAGATATAATCAATACAAATGAAAATCATGAAACAAGAGAAAGACAATGCAAGGCAATGCAAATGAAGCTGGTCCATTCAAAAGATCTGATACACTTATATAATTAGAGTTTACTTTACCTATTGTGTTTATCTGTATCTTATGGTGTAAATCATGTAAACAAAGATCCAATCTACCTTCCAGCTGTTTCACATTTATTTTTTCTTCAAATATACATTGACAACATGGTAGTAAACCTAAAATATAGGTCAGTGAATGGTGTCAGACCATTTATTAGATGTATATCAAGCTTTTACAAAAGGTCTAGTAAGATTTGGTGGTCAGGAAAAATTGTTACAATGAAAAAAAAAAAAAAAGTGGCGACAGGGTAGACTTTATTATGTGTTCAGATAAATTCTGGAAGCTTTCTGGAACATTACTAATTGATTTGCTGACCTTGAAAACTCCCATTTAGACTTTCACTTACTCCTCAAAGTCATTTGCTGAATTAATATACTAGTAAAGGTGGGAAGAAAGAAGGTGGAGGCATTCAAGTTGGTCACCACTATGAAATAAATGGCCAGTGGCTGAGTTGATGTCAGTGGAGATGGACCCATCCTCATCATAGGGCATGAGTCACTTTTCCTTCAGAAAATCGATCACAATGGCCAAGGCTTTTTTGTGTTCTTTCCGCTAAGTCAGTTCAACCTCTTGCTCCTCCGATGCTCTTCAAGGAGAGCAGTGGCTCATTCCAAATCAACTCCCTTGAAACATATCTCCAGATTCAACATCCCCAATCTCAAGCCGTTAAACGGCTTGTCATCATACACACCAGCTTGAGTGATCCCTACTGGTATCAGCAAAATCAAAAATAGAGTGAAATGGACTTGTTTGGGCCAGCAGTGTGCAGATGTACACTGAGAAAAGGTTGTACGCCTTGATGGATTCCAATTGCCTCAGGTGGCATTCTGGTTCCAGACCAGCACCATGTATTCCATGGCGGAAGTGGTTAGGGCTTCGTTCTGCGCCTGCCCATCTTTTCATGCCTCCCAGGACTCCTTCAGCTTGCCGCTGAGCTCCACTGGCAGCATTCCAATGGCGTCACGGTTGTATCGTCCTCAGCCTCTTCATCGTCTTTCTTGTCAGTGTCCTCCCCATCTGTGGCGCTTGCTAGTGTTTTAAAGTCCAGTTGAAGACAGAAAAAAAGACTGGCAACTGGACTGGAGCGACACCTGTTGCAACCGGACTGTAGTTGCCGGTTGCCCACAATTTAAATTTTAGTTGGTCCGGTTGCCAAACTTTTGGAATTTCAAAAGACTGGTCCAAAGCCGGTTGAAGCCAGTTTCAACCATGAATGGTCACTTGCCCCTAGGAGTATCATATATAGGCCCATCTACCATAATTTATGTACTATTTTAGGAATTTATTTGACATTCATACAACCTAATCAGTGGTTTGACCTGGAAATGGTCCAATCACACTCGCGTATGGGCCGATTGTCGTGATCAATAGCTCATATGATGTGGAATACACTCCTCTAAATTCTGTACAGCCATCCCGAAGTGCCCCTCACCCTTGTGCGCCCACGATAAGGATCACATGAATTGATCTTTGATGTGAAATTGACATCCGACTCGAAATTGGTCTTATCTCGGCCACATCACCACCAATTAACATTATTATTAGCTCATATTAAAGGCACGAGCCCGCGCTAACTCCGATACAGTCACCACGAAGCACGATTCCCACGTGCCGCCGAGCACAAGACCAGTTATGGGCAAAGCTGATTTCAACTGGTTGGCAACTGATCAGCAACTGTTCCGGACCGGTTGCGGCCAGTCTTGGTCTTGGTTGCCAACATTTTGGAAGCACTTTGAACCAGTCTCGGTCCGGTTGCCTCGATTTTTGACAAAAAAACCGGACCAGACCAGACTTTAAAACACTAGTGTTCACTCCGCTGACGTCCATCATTGCATCTGTGTAGGGGCGCTTCTTCAATTCTGCAGCCTTGGGAGACATGAGGTCCATCCTCCTCCACTTGACAGTTGGGCTGGTGTCCAAGTCAGTCTTGCTGCCGCTTCAGCTGCACTTCTTGCATGCCAGTTGGCAGGGCATACAAGAAGTGGCCTTCTTGGCACCGCTCTTCGCCTTGCATTCACTGGCCTGGTTCTGGCTGACGCACCAGTCACAGGGCTTGGTGGTGGTGGTGGTGGAGTCTCTTTGTTGGGTATGAAGAGCCTCCATGTGGGTGTGGTGAGCCTCCCCAGTGCGGCAGTGACGTTCAAGGTATATTTCCTCCTGCCTAACCTGCTCCGACTCTGCCTCGTGGTGCTGCCTTGCCTCCTCTTCCTCATGGTGTTTCCTTACCTCCTCCTCCTTGCGGCGCTATGGCATACTAGTACACTGGCATCCGCCGTGATGTATTACATATTATAATGGATTAATATCTAACAAATATATATATCATGCATAGTTGTATATATTATAATTTACTAAAGAAATATCAAGATGTATCAATAATCTATTAAACAATGTAAATACATACTAGAAGTATCTGATAAAGAGAGTAGAGCCTCACAACTTTGCATCCCAGCAATGTGAAAAGCATACAGAACCATTTATTGCCGTGACGTGGGAATATATGATCAATTGTATGAAAACGGACATAGCATCACTCCCACAGACTCTCACAGATAATTTCATCATATTACGTTCAGGAGCCCGCTCAGACTGACAGGTTGAACTATTCATATTGCTTGCTACCACATCTCAGGCTGCCATCGTCTTATCTCCTCCTTTGCAAGCTTTGCAATGTTAGACAGTGAAGTGGATGTTTGTGAATGAAGAGTAAGTCATATATCACAATCTACAGAATAAGCGATATAACTGTTCACAAATTGTTACTATAGCTTGCCGAATGATGATGGTGAACATGACAACTCGGAGCCATTCAATGTTACTGGCAGCGGTCCCGGAACTTCTCAATGCGAACGATGCCCCATCTCAGTATGAAGTCCAGCATGCCATGTATGGACATGGAGACAGTCAACCAAGTGACCATGTAACCTCCTATTTTTGTGATAGCTGCATAGTACATGGGCGTCCTGGAAGGCCACTTGTGTCATTACTTTCCTTGCAACCTTTCTTGCAGCTGTCACAAAAAAAATAGGAGCTCTCACTATGGTGTGCATGCCAGTGTAGCCTTCCAAGACACCCATGTAAATGCAGCTGTCACATATAATAGAGTATTATATATGCCTTGTATTCTCTGATATCGCAAGACAGATATATCAATATTTATGTGATGCAACTATCAAATACAGTTAATAGATACCGTAAACAGCTCATGCTAAGCCTATGACACTAAGTCAGTCAGGATACTGCCAAGATTGCATGCAGGGCCTGGATGCCACCACGGCCCTTCCTCTAGCTGCAAGGCTGCATCCACAACCTTAAGTCCAACTTTGAGTTTGTTGACAATTTTTATTGCAGCTGTCCACTCTTCATGATTATATCGTCTTGCCAGATTGTGGGGGCAGTTTCCATGACTTCCAGTGTCATGCAGTCTTGCACATGCTGCATCAAGACCATAAGAGCCAATATAGACCTTCTATAGAATGTTCCTATTGATCCAAAATCAAGCGAATATTTCCAGAGCCTCTATGATAATAATGGGCACATATGCAATCTGTCCTGTGCAAGGACAGGAAGTCCAAGAACCATCCACATTGCATACTGTAGGATGGACAGATGTTTGGCATTTGTGGAGATCTTAGCAGCCTCTCTGTCAAATGCATAGTTGCATAGGTCATGAAATGGCCACCCAAGATAAGGCCGTTCTGAACAGCGATGTATGATCAGTGTCTGCTGAGCCAGATGTATTGACATACACTCAGATCTTGCTTCCGGATCTCACCATTGTATATGTGCTGAATCCACACACATTGTGATGTGCATATGTGAGGAATCCCCTATGCATCATCAGGTCCCATCCTTGCACTTGTTCTGTATCTGCTAGGGTTGCCTGTACCAGTGCATACTAATATGCCATGCCAGAGTCACCAGTCTTGGCAAGATGGACCATGTTTATGGTCACGGATATTGTATTTACGTTGTTGGACAAGGGCCTGTCACAGTATAGATATCAGTGTGTATCTCTCCACCTCCTTGAGCAGACTCACCATAAGAAAATTGGAACATCTGGCTGCAGGTTGGGGAGATTAAGAAGATTGAGGCACTCATTTGGATCCTCAGCAAGAGTGATAAAGTGCTCCAAAGTGAGCATGCTGTGAATCTGGGAGATATCTCCCCTGTCACCCTTTTGCTGCTCTTTTCCGCACTTTATCGCATCTGTGTATAACATTATTTATGGTTGGACATTGTTAATGTGACTTACTCTGTACCACAACCCTTTGGGGGAATGTAAGATGGTATAGCTGTATCGCCTCAGCAGTAAACTTCAGCACTGGATTGAGCTCCCGCCCACAGACCCAAAGAGCGCATTCCTTGGATAACGCAACTTGAATCTTTATGCTGAGGGCTGACAGTTCCTGTGCATCACGTGGGTCATACTAGTTCAACTCTACTACTATTGGGCAGCCTGGACCATAGTGCATCTCTTGCACTTGTGGCGCCTGTGTGATGCAGTGAACAGCAGCCAGGTCCTTTTATTGTATGATTAGTAACACCATTAGCAGAACATCTGCCTATGCAACAACATACTACTAATATATACTTCAATGGGAATTAAAAACTAAATGCAAAACTGAAATATAGGTCAGTAAATAGTGTCAAACCATCTATTAGATGTATATAAAGCTTCTACAAAAGGTATATATTTCATGGTAGAAGAAGAGACCAATCTGCCTCTGAAACATTGCGCAATGAAAGTGCACCATCTCTGTCACTCAACTACCAGTCTCAAGCACTTCTCGTGGCAGTACTAGTATAGATGTCCACATTGCAGAAGATGTCGGAGAACCTTTAGACTCGTAAGTGCTAGTCAGGTTTTTGTGATCGCAGTAACTTTACTGACCACCACCTTGGCAGTTCTGCCCCCAGGGGAGTTGTAGATAGCCCCAAAATGTACAAAATTGTGCTGTCCTTCACCATGACTGAAGGCGGCATTGGGCTTGGGGAGGCACATGACCTTCTAAGCACCTTTCTCAGTGCTGATTACAATGCAGAGGCATGGGGGAAGCTCTTGGATGGCATACAAGCTGAGCCTAATGAAAAGCCAGCATTTACTATTGATCAGGTGTTTGAACTGTACAGGGTGAGAAGCGGCATCAGTGAGGAAGGTATGACTGTGTTCCATCATACCAAAAGGGCCTGGATGTGAGGTTGCTTGATTGCGGCGTAGTAAAGTAGTAAAGTAGTGATGATAGTTCTTTGACTAGCACATATGTCTGAAATCCCAGCCTGTTCACGCATTTCCTCTGGCAGATAAAAAGACCATACTAACGAAACTAGGAGATGATGATGTAAAACACAAATTGACCAAAAGTATGAGCCATTGAACCAGGCCAGCACCCCATTCAATGATCCCATCAGTCTCGACTAGCCCCAAGGCTTGTAACTTCTAGGCTCTAGCTGGTGCTTGAAACATAACATTCTACCCAGACATCAACATCAAGCGCTTTGACAGCCTCACCATAGATACAATTTTTTTTTTTCCATTGTTCGCTTAATATGATCCGCCACAGTGGAACAACTCCATGGGCATATATATACTGGCTGTCCCTTACCAGCAAGTGTCATAAATGCCATGTTCAATACGGTCCAACTACTACCATGCCCCCAGCGTGCCAAGCCCATCAATAGGTTCCAAATTTCATCCTGCAGCTCACTCAGGCTGATCCAGCCCGAAGATTGGAAAGCTAGAGAGGCTGAGGCATATGACACACCAGCAGTGGAGGTCCAGGACTTAGAAGGCCGCCCTGTAACAGTCGAAGCCATTCGACAGGATGGAAAGGAAACTGGTGTCCTGGCCATGCCTCTACGATATCAACCCGCATGGGACCAGCTGTACTACAACGTGGTCTATTGGCTGACGATGTGGAAGGCTTGGCTCAGAGAATGTGGAAAGCCAAAGAAGACTCAGGCTAGTTGCAGCCAACCGCACAATCTTGTTCCCCTGTGCATCGAAAACACCAGCTGCCACCTCATGAAGTACCTATAGTATATAATCATGGCATAACATAGTATAACCCTAACGGAATTACAAAAAGCATGTAGTAATTAGAGCCCTATGAATCCACTGGGAACATTTACAAGACCCAGAAAAATCATCTTTATAGAGATTCAAGATCTGCATGCAATATCACCTTGTTTTATTTATATCTCAAGAATGCAAATGCCGATTTTCAAACTTTGTAGGTTCAAATGATCGTAGAAAAGGCCTCTATTTTATGGTAACATCATATGTTCAAACATATGATTTTTATCTTGACACTTAATTCAAAAATATGTCTATAGTGCTAGGCTAAGTGACTGTGAGAATCGGGGGCTGCCAGTGTGGCACGAAAAAATCAACCAAAAAAAACACATCAGCAAGACTCAAACACATGCACTGACAAAGCACAGCACTGCAAACAAGCATATCAAACCACTAGGCCAAAAGACGTAATACAACTTGTTTTGTAGTTAATGTTATATATCTAGATACTTTAGACTTTGCAAAAAGTTTGCAGACTGTTTGGAACAATAGATTCATTTTCAATACAATCAGTATGTCTCTTGCATATATCTTCTATTATTTGTGAATCCACAGACTGATCACCATGATATCATGCTCTTGGCAGGCAACAATGACGTCAAGTCTGAAGGCCACTTCTTTCTTTACGCTCGTGTCTTAGGGGTGTATCATGCCAACGTGATATTACTTGGACCCCATTCAAAGGACTACTAGTAGATTGACACACTTCAATACTGAAGAGAAACTCTTCTATGTGAGTCGTGAAGGCTTTCTTGTGATCATATACACAGACGGCTTACCGCAATGCATACTTTCCAGGGCCAGTTTCAAAGTCATCATGTCTTCTCGAATCTTTTGAGGTAATTGGCTTGGCATCGGGCCGTCAGCTTAGTAAGTGACTGAAATATGTGATAAGCGCAGAAAGCTTGTGGGTGTGGGATAACCACTGAAACAGGGACTCTAGGTCACACTGGAGTTCACTGTGAGTAACCAAAGATGATATTGAGCGAAGTAAAGCGAGCTACAGACTTGGAGTTCACTGTAAGTAAGCAAAGGAAACAGAACAGTGGACTCCGAGGTTTGAGTCGAGTGGCTGTAAATACTGGTAAACAACTAGCAGCCACAATCAGCCACAATAGTGGAAAAGTAATCACAACTCGAAGAAAAGAAGTGTAGA
>JBBPOM010000783.1:0-18280 GCA_038091455.1 Leccinum uliginosum | reverse complement strand
CCTTGGAATCGAATCTTGGAAGCTAAATACTTACTGCATGTTGAGTTGTAGTAGAATCCGAGTCATAGATGATTTCTGTTGCTACACAGACTTGGAAAACAAACAAGACTTAGTTCGAAAAATTTAAGTCAATTTATTACGTAATCATTACCCCGAACGTACGCAACTGTAAGAAACCTTGCCTTTTCCACCTCGACATCACGTCAGCATGGGCTAATTAGGCAGTCACGCGGTACTGCTGTCACAGGCTAATTAGCCCCGTTATCCGGCATCCCGCTACCACCCAATAGCACTAGCAAATAATAATTTTATTCCCAAAACGACATAGTAGTTGATTGAGAATTAACGGGAGTGCACGTGATGGCGATCCGGGAGCGGAGGGCGCGACACATGTACGGCAATATGCCCCGGCAAGTGCCGTCCCGCCCCGCCATCACTGCCGAGCGTCGAGCTCGCTGTCCGCCCACAACGAGCTCGACAGTAGGCCATAACTCCGTCAATTCTGGGCCGTTTCTCTTACTTTTTTCACTGTAGTTAATGCTAATACATTTGTAATACGTCTCCCGCCATGTATATTAAGTTAAATGTGCGTTATGGGGGCTGCTCACTGTCCGACACAGTGACGAGGAGGTGTTAGCGTGGGATCCTGTGGCTGCGCACATTACCCGACGTCAACATGCCTGTGACTGCGTTACGTGCCTAGTTTTTTAACTCCCGACGTCAACGTGTCGTGTGGCTGCGCCCATCACGTGGCTGGTTTTGTTGAATGCGCCTGTCACATCAGGAAATCTATGATTGTTTGAGATAGCATTATATAACATTGCCTGACCTTATCAACAATGAAAGGTCTCCCAAGAATAACATTCTGATAAAGCACATGAGCTGGTCTTATATGTGCTGGGTGGGCTGATAGAGCATAGCTTTTTTAATCAGACTTCTTGCAATCTGGTCAGCCCTATCAGACTTATCAGATTGAATAGCACACAGTCATTTACACCAGGAGTATCTTGAATTATATACAATGGCAAATATTACACACAAGTCCAGATGCAGAATCAATCAATCCAATCCAAGTAATGGTCATAAACCCCATATATGACACAACATGTCAGATCAAACAGGGTGTATGATGGATGGCAATTTCCACCAATGCCCAGCTCAATGATAAACATGATATGGCTGAAAAGATGAACCTTGCAGATAAGTATTGTACAAGTGAGACATTGATTTACCTCTGAACAAACACGGTCATGTTCTACAGTCTGAGAAGTCTGAACTGTAGTATTCCAGCAGTCATGGATGACATGGGATGGTAATAGGTATCTTACAGATTTGGATGAAAACTGGACACACCATGACATATAATCTCAGTGGCTGCAGTATTCATCAAACAGTGCAGAGTTAACCTTGTCTCCAATACTGTGGCAGGTGGGTCCGATGGACTTGTTTAACTGTCTGGGAACTTCTGAAATTAGTACTCACCATGAGGGATACTTTCATTGGCAGCAGGATGGTTATGTAGTTCAGATTAGGCATTCTCTGTATGTCTGCAGTGGTTGGCTCAGATGGTCATACCTAGCTAAATGGAACTGATGAAGATATGACCCACCATGATGGATCCCTTCAGTGGTGGCGAGACGGTAGTGTGGTTCAGACTGAGTATAACTGTGGCGGTTGGCCCGAATTGCCATACTTAGCTAAACGATAACAAATAAATATAAAACACACCATGACGGATCATTTCAGCGGGAGCGGGATGTATCTTGTAGATCAGATTAGGCCTTCTCTATATGTTTGCAGCAATTGGTTCAGGTTGCCATACTTGGCTAAATGGCAACAAACGAAGATCGGACCCACCATGATGGATCCCTTCAGTGGCGGCGAGACGGTAGTGTGGTTCAGACTCGGTATAACTGTGGCGGTTGGCCCGAATTGCCGTACTTAGCTAAACGATAACTGATAAATATAAAACACACCATGACGGATCATTTCAGTGGCAGCAGGAAGCGTCGTGTAGTTCAGATTAGGTCTTCTTTGTATGTTTGCAGCAGTTGGCTCGCGTTGCCGTACTTGGCTGAACGACAACAAACGAAGATCGGACCCACCGTGATCATGGTTCCTTTCGATGGCAGCTGGATGGTCGTGACCGTCGTGTAGTTCAAATCAGGCTTTTCCTGTATGTCTGTCTCGAGTTACAGTACCTAGCTAAATGGCAACAACGAAGATAGGACCCACCGTGATGGATCCTTTCAGTAGCAGCGGGACGATCGTGTAGTTCAAATCCTGTATGTCTGCAGCGGTTGGCCCGAATTGCCGTGCTGAGCTAAATGTGAACTAACGAAGATGAGGGCCCACCATGGCATATGACAGATCCTGTCGGTGGCGAGGGAATGATATGATGTGGTTCGGTCCGAGTAGCTCAGATCTCCCAGTCTGTTGTGGGTGCCACTACCGATGACCGAATGGCAGTACTACTTCAAGTTGACGTGAAAGTCAAGCATAATGGCACATTGTGCCGAGAAATTTTAGTCAATTCGGAGTAACCGTGCGCACATGATCATGTCAATAATAAGTAACGAAGAACAACATCCAATCAACAACAGGCTACATCGTGACGTTCCTCGCCCGCTCGTTGAACTCTACTCTCTTCTCCCTAATTCTCGCCAATGCGCTGTTCTTGGATGGTAACCGCTCCGTTTCAGAATAAAGCGGAAATACTTGACTAATTGTGGTGATCAGAAAAGATGCAGCATGACAAGCTAAAGACCTACCGATTCCACCAAATCAACAACTGATCGACTTCTTCTTTCTCCTCAGAATCTTCGAGTAGCTCCACGATAGAGTTGTAGAAGCGTTCGGAGTCGGTGATCAAATCCGTGCGGGAGAAGACTTGGGCGGAGGATAACGCAAAGCGTGCCTTGTAGAGAATAAGTAGAAGTTGTTATACACAAAAGTAAACGCACCTGAGTAGCGACATAGGCAATGGATGCCTTGGTCACGGAGCGCATGCCGTGAATGCGAGCATTGCCCGATCGAGTGGCTTTAGGCTCCTGATCCACGGAGCTCGGAGAAGTGAAGATATGTTTGAAGGCCTTGAACATACAAATAAGCGCTGTGAAACATTGTAAGAAAGCACTTACGGAAACGAGAAGGCCGCTCCTCAACAATCCATTCCACGGATCCTCAGAATTATAGGTGTAGTTTGCAAATAAGAAGACGGGCCATTGATCACCAGATACCTGGATCTGCCCACCGACTAACTTCGCCCTGACACTGTTGAACATTGTCGGTATCAGATTTGGACGCCAATCGGAATATAATATACCAGACACTTACTCCGTGTTAGCCCAATCCAGTCCGGCAGGGCACAAAAGCGCTCCTGTGCGCTCATGGTTGAAACCGCGACCGGATTTCACGTTGCGTGGGATGTGAGGGTTGAGGGTTTGCCCCTTCGGGGTGATCCAGTCAACAATCGCGCTCTTCATGCCCTTGGTATCATCCGCTCTTGCACCATTTGCGCCTTTCTGGATCTGTTGAGCTTAAAGTGAGTGTTGTCTCGATTTGTAAAAATCTACGACGAACCAGATCCGCTAAGTGAATTACCTCATCCTCCGATGATTCCATGAGCCTCGCCTCCAGGCCAGGCACCATTCTCAGCAGTTCTCGAAATACTGCGTATTCTTTTCGTTCGCTCGATAAATAAATATCAGCATCTAGAGAGACTAGCAATAACCTTCAGACCTGGAAGAATATAAACTCACTGAGAGGTGATGGACTCTGGGCTTTCGTCTGAACGTTCACCCATCATCACAATTCCATTAGTGATGAGAGTCTGAATATTGCAGAACGTATGCACCGCTCTGCCAAAATGGCGACCGTGGTGCACCAAAGGATCCTGCGCGGTACTTGGCAAACAGTCAGCTTCACCTGTACGTATCGAAATATGATACTAACGGTCTCTTCCTAGGACCCAATTCGAGGGCATTCGGATATGCACGCTTGTGCCCAGTAGGAACGGCGGAATCAGATTCTTGCTGGTTACTCGCTGACATAATGCCACTGAGAGTGAATGACGGAGCAAGTTAAAACGGTGAAGTGGGGAGGTGTATTGGTGGTCAAATCGGTCAATCTCCATCGCGCCTTTATAGTACTGGGGGGAGAGAGCGAGAAATTTGTGAATGTATAACCGCGTGAATTTCGCTCACGTATGAAGAAATCTCACCTGACAGGCAGTGGTGAGAACTTCGTCAATGTGAGGCGGAGTTTTCTCGAGTCAACTGTTAATGGGACAAAATTTAATGTTAGGGGAATACAACCGTGCTAAGTCGAAACATACTAGGCTACGCCAGACAGTCGAGCAGCTTGACTTCAAGCTATGCTCAATCCACTGATACAACGCATTTGTGCATACACTGCTCTCATATGTTATAGTATCTACGTCCTCACATTTGCTTGGACCGCCGCAACCCTGGTGCAAGCGTCGTCGTGTCCAACGTGGTCTTCATCAGCTTGGCCAAAGCCGCCTTGTCCGTGAGCTGCGCAGCCATCGCCTTTCACAGTCGCGTCGGGCAAGAGCTTGGTTCCTGAAGAGGTCTCAGTCGCTTTTTGGGAGGTGAATGTGTTGGAAGGAGCCGCGTGTCATCACAAAAAAACTTGCCTTGCAGCAGTGCCTTCCGCCTGTTTTCCTCCGTTTCGATCTGGTTCACCCGGAAGAAGCACCCGATCCAGAGATTTCCAGTGTGCAAATGCCATACAGTGGCTGTCGTTCACTGCTGGAAGGTGGAGTTCTTGTTGATGGTGGGGAACGAGACGAGGGTAAGTACTCGATTTACACTGTCCTCGAGTGATGTGACCAAATTCTTGCTGTTCCGTGACGTTGCAAGACCAAGCGACCAGACGAGGTACGGATCGTAAAGCACGACGATCAACCGATGAAAAGTGCATCAAGCATGTATGACCAAAACTTGACGCGGGTGTATTACAGACCGCAAATGCGTAGCTGGATATCTTGATTCAAGAAGGCTTGTGAAAGGAAAAAAAAAAAAAAAAGACATAATGAAGCTTCGCCATACAGACGAAGTCAAAAGTACTTAACACCGAGAGCGATGATCACATGATCAATTGTCGAGGAGTAACAATATCGTGGAGTCTGCGAATACCCGTAGCAAATGCACACGAAACCTGAAACGGGCCACTTCCAAGTTCAACGAGTTCCCCACGTAATTGCGAGCTCGTACCGGTCTTCGCGAGCGCATGTGTTCAACATGTATGTCATTTCCTCGCGGTGTATTACATGGCTGTCATTTCGACGGTGTCGCGCCTTCCTTGTAGGCGTCGTCTGGCCTGCTCGATCGTGAGAGTTGGCAACGGACGAGCGGATGGACGGCCATGGTGATTGAATGTGCTTCTGCGTTACCTTGATAACACTGGTCGATGAGGTTAAGCTCATCAGCCGACGCGTTCTTCTTGAGATTGATCTTTCAGAAGAGATGGCCGAGTGTGTGGTCGGAGTGGCAGTACTCGGATGGCCTTGAAGGGATTACTCGAGAGCGTCTGACTGGATTCCGCTGTCGCATCATTTTCTGTCGTCTCGTTGCCGCTCTCGTAGAGCGAAAGGCTATCTCTGTCTTCGGAAGGAGTCTCGTCCGTCGACGCTACAAAAGTGACGAATGTGAGAACGCCCTTACGGGAAGAAGGCAACCACGAACTGCTCAGTGTTCTGCCCACCAAACCGAGAAGCTTTTTCGCTGCTGCATCCGAGTATTGTCAGCTGTTTCGCCGACTGAGTTCGTCGTCCTTGTCTGCTTCATCCTCACCCATGTTGTTGGCAGCATCAACGTTGAAGGCCCGGTCAAATTCTCCAAGCATCAGCCATAGGGATAATACGACATGCTCCTTGCGTTTCCATCGTGAGGAACTTGCTAGAGTCGAACTGCGCGACGGGTAGTTAGCAGAGATCGAAAACAGAGATGCATCACAACATACGTTGAAGACTGATGACGACCGGACTGTGTCAGTATCAGTATCACGCCAGGCAGGAAGGAAATCGGGAGATCAGGATCGAAGAAGCAGGACTCACATAGCAATTCTCTGTAATCCATCCAACACACGTAGCGTCTACGAGGAAAGCGATCAGTTGGCAATCACCAAACGCATACATAGGGTACGAAGTGCACAGAACAGCGTACTAACAGAACCGGAAACGAGTGACTTACCTCCAAATCCCAGTGGCGCCCGCCCAATCCCATCCCTCACACGACTCGCCTTCGGGGCCCACCTCCCATTCATCAATTCCAACATTGGGCGCAACAGAGACGGCGGTTCCCGTTCCTCTCACTTTCTCTTTCTCGAGTTCGTCCCGTCACGACACAATCCGTGGCTTCCTCGCACTAACATCGACCATCCCCGAGGAAGACTCAGACGCCGACACGTCCGCCATCCCTTCCCTGCTCTCCGCACGCTGCTGCCGCTCAATCAGTATCCACAAGAACTGCCCAACCGCGCCACTTCTAGATTTCGGTCGGAATCGGTTGGGTATGTCCACTAGATCAAACGTCGTGGCACCGGCGTCGCTGCCCGTCGTCGTCGTGGTAAAAGTAGCAGCATCAACAGTACTGCCAGTAGCCGTTCTGTTAGGGCTTGACAGTGACCGCACCACGGCAAACCAGAACGTACCTGCTCCATGCGACCCGTCCCACGCAAGCATTAGCTCGTTCGTCTTCCCAAAACAATCCCACCCCACCAGGCCGGTCCTCGGACGCGGTGTCCTCCACGTTGTTCTCGCTCGCTCCCCTATCAAACAGTTCCCTCAGGTTCGCTTCGACGACAATCCGTACGCTCGCCAGATACGTATAGTCCGGTCTGAGACTCGGATGCTCAGGCCAGATCTCGCGTGGTGGGACTGCAGCCGGCATTCGTGGATTGGAACGGCGAGTCCGCCTGCGCGACGACGATGACGCCTCGTTCGAGGCATCGGTCGTGTGGTCCCTTGAACCAAAGCATGTGTGCGATAAGCGGGTGTTGCTCGACCTCCAGCGGTTCCATCTCTGCACCATCATCATCCGAGTCGGCGGCAGAGTCGTATCCTGGAACGGCAGAAGAAGAAGCAGACGGTCGACCAGCGTCCGCCGGCTCGCGCCATTCTCCATCCCCATCGCCGTCGTCTTCGTTATCGTCCGAGGAAGAATCGACTTCGTCAGGATTGACGTCCACGCCCATCGCCCAAGGCAGCGTACCCAGATGGGGCATCTCCCCAGCTCGTCCCGACGCGGGTCCCCTCCGCGTAGTCACCCGCTCACCTTGTCCCAGCATGTCCGTTCGGCTCGCCCCGCCAGCCGAAGGTCGCACAGCAACAGCCACCCTGGTCACAGACTGATGCGGCCCCCACAATCGATCCCCGCGAAGATACCGCATGTCATACACCCTCCTCCGCGCGTCCGCGTGCTGCTGCGCTGCTGTGGGAAACGCCACGCACGTCGGCCGACCATCCGACTCGCGGTCTTGCTCGCATTGCTCTGTGTCTTCTCCCTCTTCTCCCTACTCCTGCTCTCCAGACCGGTGCGAGTGCGGCGTCTTGAACACCCACAGAATTGGGCGTGGATGTGAACGTGAAACTCCCGAGAGACGGTGATACAGGCACGAAACCGGTGATACACACGGTCCGATGGAACAAGTCCGCGAGCACGTCCTACCTGGCAGACTCCCCGGAGGCCGACAATCCAGGTACGTGTGCAGGAAACCCGCGCACGCCTACCACGTGGGAGGCTAGCAGCGTACGCACGAGCTGTGGCGGGAGTGATGGAGTCCGAGTCGGTATGAGTAGCGTGGGTGTCGTCGTCGCCGCCGCCGCCGCCAGTGTCAGAGTCGGAGTCGGCGAGATTCTCGCCCGCGTCGCATGCCGGCCATACACCGCACGCCCAAGCCGCACCGCCCCCGCTGAAGGCTGAAACGCAAAAAAGCCGCTCGCGAACACGATCAACAACGGCGGCAGCGGCGGTGCGCTCGTTAAATGTTCCCTCCTCACACCCACCCACACCAGCATCCGGACACGCATGGGAATGCGAAAGAACCCCAGAGGGCGTGATCACTGTCAACGCGATCGGCGGTGTCGCAGGAAACGGCGCGAGCGTCAGCATCGTGTACAGGAGGACCGACATGGATGAGTAAGTCGCGTCCGCGGTGGAGTCGTCAGCAGTTACAGCAGTCCCCGTCGTGCTCGTGCTTGAGATTGTGTCTTCGGCAGGACACGCGTCCCGGCGCCACGCCTTGAGATAACGATCCGCAGCCACGCGTCTCCGATACTCGACGCCCCAGTCCAAATCACAGTCCAAGCCTCTCTCTCCCTCTCCGTCTCCCTCCCTATCACCATCTTCCTCTTCATCAGTCTCTTGGCTCAAAGCATCGGCAACAGGTCGGCGGTGGCGCCGTATTCTCAACGAAACGACGACACGAGGATCGATCGCAGCCCAATGCGCAAGCGCACTTCGCGGGTCGTCCCACGTCGCGAGAAAAAGCTCCCTCCAGAGATATCGGGGGAAGCGTACACGAGTGCGTGCAGTGCGCGGCAGGTCTGTGCGAGGTTCGCGATGGTGCGCGGCGAGCGCGACGAAACAATCACGGCTTCGATTAGTTCTGGGGGGAGCGTTAGCAGTGACATGAAGATGATAAGACAACAGTTCGGCACACAAGTTCTCACATACGGAAAGGACTTCTCCACTCTGGACGTAGGCATGTAGACTGGCTTCGCCCTCTAGTGCGACCCTCGTCTGTGTCGGGGATGAGACCACCATAAACAGCGGTGCGACGCATCCTGGTCTGTTGTGCGCATTCCCAGCCGTTGGGTGGCAGAGGACGAACTCGATGGAGTGTTTGACGGCCTGCCATAGGGCCTTTCCGTTGGCATAGGTATTGATGATGAAGTTGCGGGTACAGCGGAAGAGATATCAGAGAAGATATCAGAGAAAGTCGCCGAACACCTCTACGGCGGACTTGTGGCGTGGAAGGGTCCAGGGGCTGGGGCGCATTCCGTTCATGTTGAGTTTCATGGACTTGGACGCATGCGCAGCTTGAACCAAGTTTCTGAAGAGGTCGGTGTAGGACACGACACGATAGTAAGACGGGAACGCACAGTTCAGCCTTGACCCAGCATTTGTCCTCTGCACCTGCTGTCATAACCGTTCCTCCTCTGTCGTAAAAAATCGAGGAAATCTTTCTGTTCTCGCCGCTTCCCTGGGCGATGGGCAGAGTCGGCTGTTAAGGAGAAGGGAGACATACCGAGTGACGCCATATATTTTGGGTATCTCGCGTGGTTCGAGGTGAAGTTGTGGTCGAAAACAACAACGAGAGCGGCAGTGTTAGCAGCCAATTCGGCTGTTGACGGGTCACGCGGTAACACGTCACTTCAAATCTGCACCGCGAAAGCTCTAAATCAGTGGAATGATGGCATTAGTACATAAAGCATCCAGCAATCTACAAACTAGTCCTCCGTGTCCATCCATTCCGGATCACTACCTAATTCGTCGTACATGTCCATAGCCTGAGAATTCCCATCCGAATCCTCCGAGTCTGAGGTGCAACCTCCCTTGATCTTCTGAGTCCCCTCGTTGTCCGAGTCCGAGTCTTCCTCCCAATCAAGTGCCTCACGGTCGACAAACATTGACTCGGCAGCCTCGTCATCGACATCGTCCATGTATGTTGAATTCTTCTCCGCCTGTACTGGTGTCGTATTGCCCGAGTTTTCATCCGGCTGAACAGCGGGCCGGGGACCACTGGCGTCACCACACGCCACATGAGAATACGTGTGACCGATCCCAAGGCCCCAGTGGTATCTAAGTGCCATGTCTCGGTCGACAAACCTGCCAACGTGCTTCAGTTGGATCAATGACAAAGAATTGTAGATAGCTCACCTGTTGACATAATACTGTTTCCAATCATTGCCGTCTTGCGCACAACAAGACATAGCAACACCGTCGGGGTGAAGCCTGCCCATCGCAAAAGCCGGAATTATGTGACAACTTCGGATGACATCAGAAGGATCGACAAAGCCGAATGCATCATCTTCCGTCATAGGAACAAAACGGAGTGCATCAAGCGCAAGGTCACACCTATCTGAAGGTCGTTCAAACCACCGCACCCACAGGAACTCGAGTCGCCGAGGCTGATAGTCAAGGAGACCAGGTCCGGTATAGATGACATCTGCATGGAAGATGCCAATGATGCGAGCATAACAAAAAGGATGGGACGAGCACCCTGACAACATCAAGATATCACGATGCTCAGTATTGGGGTTGACCACATCTTGCGCGCGCCGAACATCGTAGGTAGTGTAGTTGATCCGCATCAAGTTGTGGCGGTAGAAACGATTTTGCCTAAGCACAACTTGACTTAGTATCATTGGGTCAGATATATCTTGAGCTGTCGCCTGGGGCTCAGTGATAGAATCGAGTCCGTGAATGACCCTGATGCGAGGTAACAGGTGTGCCTTTAGTTTCAGAATAAAATTCTGTTGACATTTTTTGAGATATTTTGAGAGACAGTTGTAGGAAAACCATTGACTTACATTCACAGCGGGATCATCCGCGTTGCGTCGGACAAATACCATAAGATCATTTGGACAGTTTTGGTTTTTGCCGATATGGTGGTGTTCGTCCGGTGTACTGGGTACTTGTTCTCGTGGAGTAGGCCCAGGGTCTGAGAGGCGTGTGAAGATGCGGCGTATACGGGCCTGGCGACGCTCAATGCGTGTCAACTGTACAATATAGTTCTTTCGACTAGTCCGAGTGTACCTCCTCTTGCCAACACGATGTTCATGCTCCCCCTGGAAGCAAAGATTGAATGGAAAAAATGAAGGGCGAGAAGTAGAACACCGTCTCACCGGTTGTGTTGAGTACGAGTCTGTTGTTCCGAAAAGCCGAATCTGTGTGGTGTAGTCGCCAAGAGCATGCAACTTGTAGGTCTGTAGGTTGAGGGTTTTCGGACGCCGCATATTGACATGAGAACGGTCCTTTCCGGTACTTCCTGTCGCGGGTGGGCCACCATTTTTTACCAACTGCTCCCTAGTTTCACGTCGTCGGCGTGCTTCAACCTCGCGGCGCAGCTCCTTTGTGGAAAACTCTGGACACGTCTCGGCCACAAAGGCACGGAGTTGGTCTGCCAATTTCACTGTTACCCGATCCAAGATATTCAATGTATCATCAGTGTGGATACGTAGCTTTGCAAATGCATGCCAATGGCATAACAAAAACAAAAGCTGCAAGATCCTCCCACCGTGTGGTTCAGGAACGAGGTCTTCAAATACTGGAATGGCGCACTGCCGAAGGTTGCATTAGGCTTTCTCACTCGAAATAAAATCGATGTAAGCCATACCTGTAAGATGTCCTCAAAGTCGCGCGCAGCCATCTTCTTCATCTCAGAGGCATTTCTCGAGAACCGCCTAATGGTATCACGTCCAAAGGTGGGCACCTGGCGAAATCTATATGTCATGGTCAGTAAACAATTCTGATAAGGAACCACAACTTTACCGCCTGTCAAGCTCATGGATCATGCTTTTTTTCAAGCTGTCCAATATGCGAAGAAGATGTATGAGTATTGCTTTCCAAACACCTAGCTCAAACTCGTGTAACAAATCAACCACGAGCATATAGAAGAAATCAAAACCTGTGTGACTGAGTCTTTCAGAGAACGCGTTCTGAAATTATTGATAAGGCAGTTATAACAAAACAACCGATCAACTTACAGACGTTGGGACAAGTGACTCCGACTTGAGAAGTGCTTCGACCTGCGCTGCGCCCACCGCATAATTCTTGTCATAAATGAGCTTACGCGCTTTGATTACCTTTGCTTGACGCTCGGTGGTGTCAACACGTGCAAGCACCTTTCGCTCGTAGAGGTCCTGCTTGGTGGCGAGGTTTTGAACACGATCCTTTGGGATCAGGCAGCGCGGACAGAGACAAATTCCAAGGTTTCGTATACAGGCTATCAGAATTCTGACCAACGGCATCAGCTCTCCAAGGCAAAGTCGGTGAAAATCTGCGTGACTTACTTCTCTGGGTAGTCCGCAGAGTAAGTGAATATTCGAGGATAGAAACGACGTTTGATTCCATCGCAACATGTGATCACAATACCGTGTTCATACGCATCGATAAATTCATCATCGAGTAATATTTTCCACTGTTCGTGAAAAAGTTCGCGATGGCAATGCGCAAAGAACGCGTCGCTGGGACACTTGTCTCCCGCGTTTGTGGTGGCGAAATCCTTGAAGTCATCTGGTAACTGGAAAGCAGTATCAGTTGAACGCCTTGGGTCATGAACGTGATGGACAAACACTCTGAAAATATGCTACATGGGTACAAAGATTATTGGCCGGCTGACAGCGATGGTACTTGGACTCATTGCCAAAATAAAGATAGAGGGGCCAGAGTTTTGCATTACCGAACGACGATAGGTGTGTTGAATCTGACCAGAACATGAGCCCAGCGACAACCCTGGGCAAATCACATCCAGGCTCAGGCGGGGAGTCTTGCAGCAATTGATGAGCCTGGATAAACGTTTCCGAAGTGAAAAGCTCTCCGTGAACCCGAACGCCCTCCTCCATGTGTGGGGGCTGCCATCGCAGTTCGTAGGGATCGTAGTGAAACAGTCGACTATGCACTGGATCAGCAAGTTTTTCTCGAATAATTGACACCAGCGATCGGTGATGAAAGTCGCCAACGAGATTGTTCTTGGGACCAGGCTGTTGACACCGGCTATGAAATGGAACAGAGATGGATATAGGTGTACATCGCCAGTTGTCATCCTCATCCAGCCACTCATCCAGACCTTCCCCGCTATTTCCACCAAGTGCGCAATCGACCGCCTTCCAGTTGGTCTCCCGGATATCTTCCGGGTGATATTCAGAGCCTCCTACAATGTCCAGAAGCTTCTTGAAGCATTCTTTAGACTTCTGTACGCCATGATTCCAATACCACTCCCCAAGGCGGAAAGAGTTCTGGTTTGGATATGGGTGGTACGGGTTTACGGGTTTACGAGAGTTTTGGCTGACCGCGGGGACTACAGGTGGATGCTCTATCGAGTACGTATCGTCGGGATCATGGGCGGGAAGATGGGTTGAATGATAGACGCGATATAGACCAAATTTGTTCAGTTGGGTTTTGAACATCCGACGAAGGGGTGACCAGACTGATTGAGGACGCGTAAGTTGCACTGAAGGAGACGACTCGGAAGAGCATGCTTCCGCTTCTACTGGAGGAAGGGGCATCAGAGGCTGTGGAAGCGAATCCCTAAAACGTAGGGGCAATTGACGATTCGTTCTGCGGGTCCTACGCTGTGCTAAAGATTGTGCATCATCTTCAGGCTCGGGCTCGAGTCTGACTGCAGGCTGCACACGAGAACATTCATTATCCTTGAAACAGAGATTGTAAGGCCCGGGCACAGCTGACCAGATCTTGTAACACGTACTAAACCACCCTCTGAGTATAGGGTTGGGGGATTATCTTCTTGAGAGGGACCCATAGTTTCACTGTCCTCCGTGTCAGGATGATCCCCTCCCGGGCCACTACCCATTCGTAACCTTTTCCTTTGGTAAACTTCTTTGGCCCTCTCAAGGGCGCTTAATAAACGCTTTTTCCCTCTCTTGCAACCCTTTTCATGCCGACTGAAAGCACCGAGATCAGTGAAAACACGACCACAGATGCATGTCTGTGAGAAAGTGGTTGACATAAAGGAAGTTGTGGATATGGTAGAAAGATAAGTTTGTCTGAATACTAATGACGATGTGGTGAACTCAAAGTCCGAACCAAAAAAAATTCACAGTGAGCCACTAGATATACAATGGACTAGCCGCTCAGCGGTCCCGCTCACATACGTCAATTATAGTTTCTCATTTGGACTTAGCACCCAAGTACATGCACGCCTGCTTAAAGAGCCAACAATTTGGCCAGTACATCGTTCTACAAGAACTGCATGAGTACACTAGTACAACTTCTCCGGGAGTACTGCCGTACAACATGACACGCCGTAAATAAAACTTAGAATATGTTTACCCTCTCCTAAAGTTCATGAAGTGGAGCCCTGAACCATAATGATTAGAATAAATGACAGGGACACCCAGGTCCAAGAGGATACTGAGTACTTGGCATGAAATAATACAACCTACCGGACATGGGCCCTTAACCAAAGAGCAGGTTCGGAAGGTGACGGAGGATATGGTTTTGACGAATCTTCCGACTGCGGTATGATAATCCCCAATATTGTAGTGTGTATTGTAGAACTGCACTGTCTCCTCGAGACCCCCCTCCTCGACCATGAATGAAGAGTGTGTTTCGACATCACTCTGTGCTGAAGCTAGGAGGAGCACGGCTGCCTTCTTCCTCTCCAAGGCATCCCTCAGCATCGCAGATCGCTCATGAAGGGAAGGGCGTTCATCCTTAGGCAGGATCTATTGAAGGAAGTAATGATATTATCTTGCTGATAGATACAAAACGCAAGGGACTCACTAATCTGGCCTTGGCCTCATCCAAGACTGCTCTCTCCGCTGCCGAGATGGAGTCGTCATTGCGCTTGATATGACGGGAGGCAGGAAAGGGAGGGAAACGAGGGGCGCCTGCGGACAACGATGTGGACGGTTGTTGGGGGTCAAACTTGGTCATCGTCGTTGAGTGTGGAACGATTTCATAGCTTCCCGTGAACAGTAGATATATATATAAAGTGTCATGAGTCCCACCATTTCCCACGGATCTAACTCACTCCGCCCATTTTCGCACGTATGCTCGATCTTGCGGGAAATCTTCGACTAAAGTAAGGGCAGGAATAGCTATGTAAACGACTGGAAATCCTGGAACGGCATGACTCAGTAAATCATTGTACCCAGGAGCAGTAGTGACTTACCTTGAAAGTCATTGGCTAATATTTCGAGTCCGCGATGTCCGTGGAAATGATAGGTAAATTTCTTCCTTTGTTGTAACTCGTTTTTGGGTTCGCAGCAGCTGGAAGATGGATTATTGACATTTGAAAATACTACGCAGAATTATCGTCGGACGAACATGCGGGCCGCTGCTCCTTTCTGTGAAGGACGTCAGTTTCAAAACATTCACAACGCCATGCTGTGCAGACGACCAGAGGTGACCAACGCTGCTTAGCAACCTGGGTAATTGCATGAACGCCCTGTGATCGAAGCAGCCAGATCCAACATATTCTCGTAAAATGTTAACGTGACCTTGTTCATTTGTGCCTACCGCCCACATCATACCAGTCACAGACTGGAACCCTGCAAACTGTATCATTGACGCCAAGTGGATTACCGTGACCTCGTTTGGACTCCCCTCGTCCCTGACTGTCGTATAACAAGCACCCAGATAGGCAACACCCGGGTCCCCTAACTGGCATGGCATGCCAATCCGTTCCACGGTAAATCGGCCGTCGTGGAGCCATCCCGAAGAGTCATTCCGCCTCGTATGGATGACGGCAGTCAGAGTGGGCCCGTAAGACGAGATGTACAGATGGGAAATTTCTTTCGCCATTCTGATACGGCACGCAATGGTAGACTCGGAAGGCAAAACTCCGAGTCTGCGGTCCGGATACGTGAGCAATGTGGAACCGTCGTCTGGAGAAAATCAGTGACCATCGAAATCACCTCGTCCCAAAGGATTCTCGGGAAGCGAGCGAGATCTCGTCCCACTGCCTGTTGATTTTGCATCCAAAGTCAACGAATGAAGCTCCGACGACAGACCCTGAACACGGGATTTCGTGATGGGCAATGGAATGTGTGAACTGGATCTCTGTTTAACAGACAACAAGTGCCATCGGACGTATACACGACGACCACAGGTCCGCCACCGGCAGCGTGCTGGAGTTTGGAGACGGAAGAGGGGAGAAGGAATTGAGACAGGCGGGTGGAAAAGCTCGATCGTTGATCGCATGGCTGTCGTAAGCGATGTTGTCAACATTAAGATTGCATAGCCTGTCGTGCTGACATGGACTTTGTGAGGAATGAAGCATTGCGTGGTTGTGATGAGAGTTGAGTAAACTCGCGGCTCGACAGTTTTTTTTCGCACTCAGGCTGGTTATGGAGACAAGTGGAAAATACCTTGATTGATAGGACTGAAGCGAGGGCCTTGAAAGTCTCAGTGCAAAATGGCCAGATACTCAGCGGGTGTTCCAAGAGATGTTTCGTACAGGAGAAGCATTGTGGGATGGCAGAGCACAGATACCGTGATCCATTCCATGGCTGCAGAAAGATCGATGAGTGAGATACTGATATTTGACAACTGGATGTAAAGACTTAATAAAATGACCTTGACCGTTCGGGATGACCGGATGGGCAAGGGTCAAGGGCTTGTTTGCTGAAGATGATGGCCTCGTCGAGGTATATTGTTTCCCCAAGCTGCTTGCGACGATCAGAGAGATAGAGCACGACATTGAACGATCCGAGTGCCCTGATGGGCAGAGGTCGAGGGCTCGTCTACCGAGGATGATGCATCTAGATTCAGCATATCTCCGAGCCGGTTGTGACGATCGGAGAAACAGATTGCGACATTGCACAATGCCGCCGAAAGATCCAGGTGCACTTCAAGGCCAAGGTCTAGTGCTTCTCTGGAATAGACAGTAGCCTCCTCGATGTGCCCTATCGTCCTAGGGTGTTTGTAGCGGCAGGGTCAGCGTCCATCGCATGTGGCGACAGAGTGGGTGACGATCCAAAGCTTGGCGATCAAGAATAACTGCCTCACTAACGTAGTCCGCCCAGTCCTTTTGCTGAAACTTGGCGAATACGGACTCTGCTCATAAAAATATCTCGTCAACTGAAACCGTCACTGGCACCTCCCCAACGGAGTCCGCCTGACCTGAGCTTTCTCCTGCTTGGTGCAAGGAAACAACTTCTTTTTGGCTGACACGAATGTCATTTTAGTGCACTTTTCAGAAGGACGAAAGTAAGAACCTTCTGATTTCATCCTAACTAAGGTCAACCTGAGAGAAACCGGATGCTTATGGGTTGGCTGGAAACAAAAAGGCAAAGTTACACGTGTGAGCATAGCATGGCTTGATGATCCGAAAAGGCACGCACCGCCTGTGACTGGTTGCACTCCCGTAATGGCAAGTTTAGAGTGGAGATGCCAGAGGCGACGGCACAGCAGGCGAGGGTGGGCTTTCAGGTCGGGGGTGTGGTTGATCCAGAAACGAGGCGCGTCCTCAAAATTTCTGATCATATGTCCGAGTGAGCAGTTGAGGGGCATTTGGGTGTTGAATTTCGTCCAGCGGGGGGCAGTCCTTTCTTCAGTCCAGACTTGAAGGTTTATGGAGACAATGGTGTGTCTCGATTACATTTTTTGCGTGGAGAATCCAAGAAATGGCAACTCGCTTTGGGAGAACAGATAAAGGTTATACAGACTGCTAGCGAAGACATTCATACCTGGGTTCTGTCACGGTAACATCGATGGTCGCGTCGTGCGTGATCTTTTGCATTGTGCTCCCGTTTGAACGGTATTTTGATATCACAATGTATGCGCGGCTCGCGATTAGGAATGGCGGAATGTCGGGGAGCTCCTCCAAGATCTCCTTCGATTGCTCTGTCTCCGTTGTTTCCGTCTTGCTCTTCCCGACTTCAAATATTGTGCTGTCACTGCGAATACGCCATAGGGGGCCGGGGCACGCTGGCGTGCTGTTGCGCCTAGTTGCAGTCCTGCAGTTGAGCATCGTGCCACCCGGCTTTGCGACTTCGCATCGCTGCGTGTGGCACAACGTTGTGTTGCCCCACGTCGTCGTCGTCGTGTGGGTGCTCCCCTAACTCGATGTACGAGGCACCAGCGTTTAGCGACACTAGAATCTGGTGGGAAGGATTCCAAGTCATTGAAGCTACAAGCAAGAAACCAGTTCTACATACCTGCTTTGTATGCGCATGCGGGTTGCGAGCGAGGGTGAGGGTGAACCGTGAGAGTGAGGGTGGGGGAGGACTTGGCTGAATAGTAAGAAATTTAGATAGAGTTAGTCACTGGGTGGGTTCAACGTGTAACTGTGGACGTACGGCTTGATAGCTTGTGAACCTCACGTTGGGTTTGGATCTAGTTAACAGTCGGCACTTTAAATTTTCACTTCACACCAATTACATAATTTGGGTCACGGGCTCACGGTAAGTTCTAGTAATGTAAGTCAAATTGGGGATTCCAGCGCCGTTTGGCAACGGCAGACTCGGAAACATTGCTTGTAAAACTGAGAGGTCAGAAGTCAAAGATATCAATCAGGGCTTCAAGGAAGCTCAGTTTTGTTATTATATGAACCGATGTTATTTTTG
>JBBPOM010000782.1:0-18308 GCA_038091455.1 Leccinum uliginosum | reverse complement strand
CCCAGCCTGAGGATACTCCCTATCCAACCAAACTGGAAATCGGGAGCCATACATAGGAGATGGAGAAGAGTGTCCATCGTCAGCTGACTGTAGTTTCGGCAGAATGACCAAACGTCAAATTGAGACCACTCATATCAGATGTGACTGACAGCGTGGTTGCAATCGTCCATGGGCGCATCAGATGAAAGTGTTGAAGAAGGCATGATCATTAGTGCATCTATTCTCGTGACACTTACAATCATCAAAGAAAATGGTGGCTCCCTACGTTCCAATCCAGCGTGACGCTCTTGAGCTTCTCCGAATTGTCGAAAGATGTCAATGAGACGAGAAAAGGATGGGTCTTATGTCATTCGACTGTCAAGGGCACCCTGGCCCATCACCCAATGCGGCCGAATTGATATGATCAAGAAGACACCAGTTTGGATTCTATGGCATATTTTAAGTTGGATCGTTGGCGTCTTGGCGTGGGTGACCACCAGTCATGCATTATGAGGTGCCAGCGCTTTCATGCCTAGAACAAAAGAAACGTGTTTAGGCGGTAAGTACAATGTGCGACACCGTGACTTACTAGCCCAGAAGAGCCCAGGCTCCTTCCCACCACTGCTGGAGTTCGAGGCGCCACTCAGGCTGCCAGGGGGTGGTCACCGCCACTCGGGGATCCGGATGTCCGCCTCGCCTCGAACCCTCCAGCAATTTTGGTGGGAAGGAGCCTTGAGAAGCCAGATTTGAACCCAGCCGACTCGGCAAAGTCGGATCCGTGATTTAAATGATGTCGTAAGGATGATCACGGTGTCCCCGCGCTGAGTGTTGACTCTTTCAAGAATACTTACAATGCCAAAAGCACATGCATGGGATCTTTCTTCATAATAACAGTGGGTCTGAGTCTCCGTTTGTCCATCGAGCCAATCTGCGTCGTCGGTAAAGCCTCATCGTATGATCAGCATTCTTTACCTGATGCGCATGACATAGCGGTATTGAGTTCTGCAAAGGCGACATTCCTCCAAGTTGTGTCTGATCCCGTTCGCTGGTGCTTGCCGGAACCGGTTATGCTGCCAGACCGACGTTGACACAGCGGAATATGCAGATTTCACTGCCACTGGGCAAATATATGATGAATTCCCGAAGTACCAACTTCATCTCACACTGATGGATGGACACTGGAACGATAAGGAGCACATTGCACATACCATCAGATGGGTCACCGAAACCTTGTTCAAAAAAGCAAAAAGTAGCCTGCTCCGGAATTTTTACAATGATTCGCGGCATTCGCCGTCCTGCAAGAGATAGGGGGTCCCGGTCAGTTGTAGAGGACACGCGTATCACAATTGAAGGCGGCGCTAAACGTGGACACCGCATAGATGATTCAGGAAATTGACAAAAAGGTCGCGCTGGTAGGTATATGTTCAGGACTTCATCGAGCAAGATGCATGAAAAACAACTAAGTTAACCAAGTTAGAGTGCTTATTGTCGACCGGGCTCCAGTGCTCCACCGACCGGACATGGCCAGAGTCTGAGCTACAGTACGTACATCATACTTGCATAAATCTTTGCTTCTCGTCATCGTCACCCAACGTTCGTGCCGTGCCACACCGCGTTAAACGAGGTCGGTTCTTTCACAGCCCGATGATGTCCTTTTCTGTGGAGAAAATCCACCATTCCGTTAGAATGTAGCAGGTGCATCTAGTAACCAATGATACGGCTCAGTGTTAGATAGGCTGATCACGCTCACAATCATGTTGACTCACCCGGTATACACCTTCACTCCCGCCCGCCGATGACAACCTGCCAGTTTGATGAGATCTATACCAGCGTGCTTTCTCCGCTTGTGCTTCTGTGCGGCGACAACGAGAGCGTTGCACATAGATTTTCTGATGGGCATCTCCGGTAAAAATTAACTGGTAGTACTTACTCCACGTCAACATTGTTGATGTGTCATACTTACCATAGCGTGGTTCCCCTCCGATTGCCAAATCAGCCGCAGCCAAGGGAGCATGGCTTAGAAACTGAACACATCGGTCAAGTAAGCATGTAAGTCTTCCCACGATTCTTGTATTACTGGCCACGACAGCCTTCTCATATCTCATGTCACGGCGGATCAGGACGTCGACTCAACACAGCACCGATCTACTGAGCGCAACCCGGGCCGGCGGTGTCGCTTATTTTAGCCTTGCGTGGACTAACATTCAAGATTCACAACGGTCCGAGACGCTTTCATTAATTTGGACGCACCTTGATGATGAAACGAACACAACTTGCTTCATCCGTCTGACATGGAAATAATACAAACGGTTCGTGATTTTTCTGGAATGACAACCAGTTACTTGATGACAGCGTGTGAGGGCTATTCACAGTGTACAGATGCGGCTCTAAATTGGATTCAGGAACTTCGTGACGAGGTTGCTCGAGTCAAGGACGACGACAACAAGCTCGAGAAGGCGATGGAGTCCGAGAAGGAAGCATCAAGTATGCTGTTTCTGTTTTCATTCACGGCGCGTTGCCGACCACATCTCGATTTTGGCGAGTGTAGAGAGGGCTGCTCAGAAGCTTCGTGACAAGGTTGCTGGGCTGAAGGACCACCAAATCATGTTCGAGCAGACGATGGAGTCCGAGAAGGAACGCTCGGGTACGCTCTGCATATTCCATTCATGCCTTCTCAATAACCATGTCTCGGCTCTGGCGAATCTAGATAAAGTTGCTCAGGATCTTAAAGCAAACTCGAGGAGACAATACAGTCCGAGAAGTGATTCTCTAGTACGCTCTGCACATTCTCATTCATGCCTCCTCAATAATGGTGTCTCAACTCTAGTGAATCTAGGGAAAGTTGCCCGGGAACTTCGTGACGAGGTAGCTCGGGTCCAGGATGACGAAAGCAAACTCGACCTGGCGATCGATTTTGAGAAGGAACGCTCAGGTTTGGTTTGTCCATTCTCATTCAAACTGCATCGATCCACATCGTCTAATCTGGAGAACGTTGCTCGTGAACTTCGTGACGAGGCTACTCGGGTCAGGGATGAGAAAAGCAAAGTCGAGCAGACGATGGAGTCCGAGAAAGAATGCTTTGGTACGCTCTGCCCGTTCCCATCCGTCCTCCCATCATAACCGTGTCTCTGCTCTGGTGAATCTAGAGAAAGCTTCGTGACGAGGTTGCACGGACCAAGGATGACAAAAGGAAACCGGAGCGGACAATAGAGTCCGAGAAGGAACATTTAGGTTTGATTTGTCCTTTCTCATTCACTCCGTGTTGACAACCACATCCTGGAGCTTCGTGGCGAGGTCGCTCGGGTCGAGGACGACAAAAACGAACTCCAGCGTAAGATGGAATCTGAGAAGGAAAGCTCAGGTACAATTTGTCCATCCTCATTCACGCCGTATTGATAACCACATCTGTGAGCGTAGAGAAAGTTGTCCACGGATCGCGTCAACCAAAACACATCTACAACAAACTTATCTAAATTGAACCGTCATCATCATCTCACACTACAATCTTGCAATCCAACGGTTTGATGTCTCCAGCAAACTGACGCATAGACGGAAACTTTCGTAACGTATGATTCCCTTCTGGATGTCATATCTCGGCCCTCGCTGCACACGCATCTAGAGACATCCAAAATGGCCAGCGCCGTCGCGACAACGGTGAAGATGGACACGACCGCCGACCGCACCTGAAAGTTGAAGTTCCCTGCCGATCTCACTGTTTACGGCGAAATCCTGTCGCCACATTTCCCGCAACCACTTGATAGCACTCAGATGGATAACTTGGTCTCATCATTGAAACTGTTGTCACTTGACCCCTCCCTCGCTGTTTCGCTTTACAATCGACTCCAAGACCTCCCGCCGCTTTCGCTTGATTCTGGTCCGCTGCGACTCCCAGGCATCGTCTTCCTACTCACTGATGTTCAGCGTCTTGCGAAGCCGGATTCCGCCTCCAAGGTCATTTATCGTGCCAAATCACCGATGCTCGGTGATGTAGAGATCAAGACCACGGATGACTTGATTCACCGGAAAGGTTTACGCCTCATTCACCCGTGGATCACTGCTCTTCTCGACCAGGAATTCTCGCACGATCCTAGGTCTGATCTAGAGCCGCATGCGCTGAGGCTGGTCGTCCGCCTCAAACAGAAGTTTGGGGCGCTGCTACTTGCCCGAGAACGTGGTCACTACCGACGCGTGGCGACGGATTTTTTATAACCGTTCAGGTGCGCGAGGAGACGGGGCTGAATGACTTGATGACAGGCATTCAGACGGTCGACATGTTGTAGTCCGAGATCGGAACCTGTTCTCCTCATAAACGGACTTGCAAACGGACGGTTGCTGTTGGATCATGGCTATCGTTTATCCTATCTGACTTTGCTTCGGACTGTACTGCCATTTATTATATTTTCCCTTTCTTCTGTGCATCGTTTCACCCTCACTTCGTACTGTACTGCGATTTATTGTTTTCCTTTTGTTCTGTGCATCGATCAAGTGCGCTAGGTGCCAAATTATTATCTTTTCAGAGTTCGGAAATCTACAGAACTTCGGAATACTTGGCTGTAAAAACGCCGATCAAGTTGCAGTGAATCCGAATGATGGTTTCGCTCAAATTCATATCTGACGTCAAACTGCCACTCTACCAAGCCAAGTTCTTACACGAAAGTGATACCAATGAGGGGAGGGGATCAGATTCATCACGATTCGCAAACGTGTGATCATAAACTCCTTCGCAGCCCCGACGGTAAATCTCGCATCGACTTCTGTCACTTTCCACATGCGCACACATGTTCACCAAGTCTCTTTCTCTTCTCGGCCTGCCAGTGATCACTGTACCCGTTTGCGTGCGTTGGGCGTTGGCGTCAATGTGAGTAAAATCTCAACTACCGTATTAGTTCTTCAAGTCGTGCGTCGGCTTCGAAGCACTGGGAAATGCGGTCTGACCTCACCTCGATGGAACGCTGAGCAGCCGAATTGGCTGCCAAAATGCTTCTTTCTGAGCCTCCCGGCATCCGGGGAGTCCAACCCGTTCATGACTCTTGGGTTCGAGCAAAGAAAGAAATCTAGTGTTCTTCACCGGGCTGTTCTGAAACAGTGAAACTGCTGATGCGGCCCAGTGGCCACTTGTGCCTACTATCATCGATATTGTCGACAAACCACAGTTTGGAAATGATGAACAATCAATTGCAACGTATTTGTGTTAGTACTAAGCGAGCAAACTGACTCGGAGGATACGGCAAATCAGAACAACTTCAGCTACACTCAAGGAGATGACAGAACAACACAAGATATTGTAACGAGAGTTATAAGAGTCCGTTTGAAGCTTTTAAGATCCAACCCGGTCGGCGCCAGACAGACACAGAAATCGATCAGAAACGGAGACATACAATAACAGATCGGTAGCTAGGAGAAGGATGTAACTGATGTGCATCTTTTAGTTGCCACACGATAATGGCAAATGAAGATGTACCAAATGAAATCTGACGTTCCTACTTGTGTTCCTCAACATCCTCGTTTGTCTCCACCCTAACCTTGTCGTCGACATATTCGGGGGGAGGAACAAAAAGGGCCTCGGGAATTTGTTCGTACACAATGTATTCACGGTCAATGGTTTCTTCACCACGATCACCGCGGATGGTGCGGTAACCAAGGACAGACAAAACCCAAAACATCCTCAAAAGAACACCGATACCACAGCCTAATCACACGATGAAAATCAGAGGAGAAAAAGGGTGGGTCATTACTCACCTAGAACAAATGCCACTGCACGACCTTCCCAGGGGCCAAGTGATTTGATGGCCCGGTGGATGCGCCTCAAAAAGCTCTTGTGGCGTTCCCCGTGATGATGATGACCATGATGATGGTGTTCGTGGTGTTCATCATCTCCATGATGTTTGTGGCCTCGGTGTTTCCCGGGTTTCCCATCATCGCCTTCTTCTTCCTGCGATTGAAGCATGACGTTGTGGTTGGGGTAACCCACAGGGAGGATGTGAACCCTTGGTAGGGCAATATCTGCCTCGATGAGTGGCATGCCCAGGGCGTGGCGGAATGCGTTTGTCAAGCGGAGAGCTTTCTCGCGCAGCGAGGCTCCGCAGAAGTGGCGAGAGATGCCTTCAGTCTTTCTTTCGGGAGTAGGGCTCATGAGAACTGCGGGACGGATGATGCGGGCGACGTTGTCGTCGTTCCCGTTTACGTTGGCGTTCGCCAATGCGTGGCCAAAGCGGATGTTGGCATTGGCGGGATTCTCGATGACACGGATCGGCTCTGCCGAAACGAGGCTGACTGTGGATAGAGCGAACGGTCGAGTGAACACCAGAAGCGGGTACTAGAGAAATAGCGCCTTACCGACACTCGCTGCAGCTATGAATGTGGATAAGATGGAAAGACGCATGCTTGTGAGCGCCTGTGCTAGTTGCTAGTTTGTCTTTATCGAGTGGACGAGATCAGAAGAATATACAAGAGAGAGATGTGATGGAAGAGTTAGGATATTCGGTGCTGGACGGGACTGACTGGTTTCACACTCCGACAAGCCACCACTGAAATGCGATGCTTCCGCAGCCAGCCATGGCAGTCTATTTCTAGCACTTGCTACACACGTTTTACTATGACTAACAACAGGCTTTTCTGAAGGCTGGGCAGCAGACAAGCACTCCAGATGTTTCAAGCATTTCCCCGCCAATGCTATATTTGGTCTCGGACCCGACGAATGCGCCTGATCGCTGGGATCAACCAGAATCCACGATGTAGTAAGCCAGCCAAGGCGAGATCATAGATGTGTCAAACTGCGGATGTTTGCCTGCAAACGTTCAAGCGTGAGCATCCGCAGTCCGGCAAGGTCTGCAAAACACCCGGATGAACTCCGTTACTCACGCTGTAACGCTGAACTTGAGCGAGGTAAATACGATAGTCAGTTTGACCGCGTTCCCTACTAATTCTGGCCAGCCCTTTTCATCGAGCAAGACCATTCCATCGTCCTCCTCTCCATGTTGTCGGGAAAAGCGAGCGTAAACTGAGACCTCGGGTTTGTACCTAAATTCCGATATCCACCAGTCATCTTTGGTGGCGAAGCGTTGAATAAACATATCTATTGCTTTCTATGTTGGATTCGGCCGGCCATCAGTAATTTACCCAGGATATTCTAGTTGGAGTACCCACGCGATAACTCATTGCCTGGAGTGCGGCCCTACCGAACGCACGTCTCTCGTTTCTGCAAGTCACTATGACCTGTGGCGGTAGTCGTTGTGCCGAAGTAACAAACTGGTGAAGGATGGTGATTGCTGAGACAACATCTGCTGGCAACGCCGGGACCTGCGACTCAGAGGGTCTCGGAGTCGAGGTCACTCGACTCATGGTGAAGCTGAGATAAGACCGGGTGCGAGGTCAAAGGGTAAGAAGCCTCGTGGTTCTGATTTGCTGTGCCGTGTTTCTAGATATTCCGCCTGTCCAAGTCAACATGGTCTGATGGCGTAGTTGGTTATCGCATCTGTCTAACACACAGAAGGTCTCCTGTTCGAGCCAGGGTCAGATCATATTTTTTTCACCTTCACTATTATCTTAAGCAGCAACTATTAGTACCACTTTAGTAGCGTTGGACCCTCAAATCAGGTCGCAGAGATCCCCCGTAATGGAGGCAACGATTTACATTGCAAGTCTGTCTGAAAATTTGCGTTGGAGTTGGGTGGTTATGCCCGCCGAACTGGCGCTTGTTTCTTGGTCTGGGCGTGTCAAATGTTCGGACGGTTCCCAGACTCTGGCGCTGCCCTTGCTCAGTCCTTACTTCCTTTCTCACTCGAGGCTCACATGGCACTCAGCTTGACTGCGAGTCCGTTTTTCACCTTAAGACGACGCTATTTCTCGACGAAAGTGATCGCCCTGGGCGCACTCATAACCTTGGCGATCATCGTCTATACCTTTTCGTCGTCGCCCGTGTTGTTCTCGCTCCCGGCCTCGATTCCTGAGCGTCACCGGAGTACGTGCTCCCCTGAAGCGTGGTCCTCGGGGAACTGGGTGTACAGTCCGAACACCGACCTGCCTGAACTCACGGATCAGGATCAGGCGCTCGTCTTTGCGGGGTTTGAGGGATGTGCAGCAGACAGGGAGTACTATTGGCACTTAGGGACGGACAACTCTGAGCAATGGGGCAGATTCCCCGCCGTATCCTCGTACAAGTGGCAGCCGTCGTCGCAATGTAATGTTCGGCCACGCAATCCTACAACCATGGTTAAAGATATGGTTGAAAAAGGTGGTTGGTTGTTGCTGGGTGGTGCGTTTTCTTCTTGTTGCTATTGTCCGCACACCTGGTCTTGACACGACCGGATGACTAGACTCGATTACCGAGAACCACTTCTTTTCGCTGTCATGCCTTCTATACCCACACGTCCGTGCGACGCCCAATTACACCGAAAACCCGTATTTCGATAGGGCATGGCCACAGAGACTGTACCTCTCGCCCACGTCCCCTCTATTGCTCGAACTTGACTTTCCAGCTGATTTCTCGATTGAGACCACTCCCCTCGTCACTTTCCGCCGCGTTGACCTCCTACTTACCCGGGACGATCTCCAGACACTATACGAAGGTACCTTGATCAAAGGGGAGATAGAAGACGAAGATCCCACTTCCACCAATGGTACAGCAAAATCCCTTTTCAGCAAAGAAGAGACGTGGTCATTGTCGCCTTCGGAGTATATGCCCATCTTCCTGGCCTCGCCACCAGAGGGAAACTTTGGTACCATGGTCGTGAACACGGCCGGGCATTGGACGACCACACTGATGAGTGCGTTCCGTGACGAGGAAGTCGGCGAAAACGCGGGGTATGGGATTGAGGGCGTCAAGGCATTCTTCAAGATTGCCATGCGATCGTGGGCGCAGCAGGTTCAAGGCGCAATTGACGATTATCGGCGTAACGGCGGCACGCGACAGAAACAAGTTGTCGTGAGAGCCTACCTGCCCGGTCACGAAGATTGTCATGATTTCCGCGAGCCGTGGACGGAAATTGCGCCGTACGACTGGAAATGGTACAACTGGCCATGGATCAAGGACTTCAATGCAATCTTTGAGGTGAGTGCTATCATCACCTTTGGCAATGCGAGCGCGCTTCATGTTCACGTTCATCGCTGACTATGTTGTGATGGGGAACAGGAGCTTCTCACGACATCTGAATTCCCCGACATCTTCTACCTGCCCATCGATCGCCCTGCACGTCTTCGTCCCGATGCGGTTCGTCAGCTGACCCCTTCAATCTCCACGTATCTCGCGCTCATACTTCCATTCTAGCATGCCCCCACCGACTGCCTGCACATCTTGACCGGAGCGGGCGTTCTTGAAGGATGGTCGCACTACATATGGCACTTTGTCACGCGAGAAATCGCTGGAAGGATAAGATAAGCACAAGATGGAATGGAATAAAATGAAAGATGCCTCTCTGGGTTATCTATGGTCATCGTTTGTAGATAGAAGATTAATTGACTACGCGACGCAGTGGACGTTTTGGTTTCGGTTCGATCTCTACATGCTTTTCTAGCCAGTACATGCTACCACGCTCTCTCTTATCACTGATCTATATCTTGCTGTTGGTGCTCGTATTCGTAGTGCATTTCTTCAAAGCCTCGCAACAATCGAATGGTATGTCTCCCAGCACTATGTATATTGACCAACGCGCGCGGCTGTGCTCCTGCTGCAAGTTGGCCGCAAGCGCTCAAGGTTTTGGCCGTCGACTTTTCCCAAGTAACATTACTAGACCAATACTTCAGGCTACATACGTCCTCTATAAAATTATTGCACGCCAATGACGATTTCAAATGTTTAGCAGGGGGCGGTCTCGAACACCGGCCGGATTCTCATCTTATCTGTGTTTGGGAGGATTTTCGGCGGAACTTGTATGATGGGACGACTGTCACGACATACATATATAACCTAACTCGTTACGGACTACCCGCTCTTTGACCGCGATCGATGAAATACATATGAAGATCTGTGGAGCGTCAGTTTACTTCAACTGCCCGGAATCGCGGGAAGACCTTGGGGGGAAAGGGGGGCGGATGACGTGGACATGCTATGGCTGCCACATGTTCATCATTTCCACAACGTCAAGACGGTCCACTGGCAGAAATTAATACGTCTAACCTGGTTTGATCACTTGTCTGGTCATTTCAATTGGTCACCTGGCCATCGTGTCACATCTGCTTATCTGTTCATCCGATTATCTGGACAGTGGTGGCGGTCACTACTATATAGTGCGGAATCTAGAAGCCAAATGGAAGAAGATTTCATACATCCGCGATCGGTCATTTGTACTCTGGAGAGCATGTGGAACCAAAGTCTGTAACAGAGTCCGAACCGCTGGGGTTGCCGGCCACCATTCGATGTCTGGAAGGTGGCTTCCTGGACAGGTGGGGTTTACATTAACATGCATAAGAGGCAAAAGAGGTGATCGGTTGATTGATTCTGCCCCACGTTCACAACAACGGCGGTACTAGTGGCGCACACGCGCACGAAAACTTTGAATGTGATGTCATTGCGGCGTTGGTAACGGCAAGGAGGGTAATTCCCAAGCTTCGCCGAGGCGCGGTTTTTGGGGAGGGGATAGACGTGATGAGAAGAGATACAAGGTATACACCCGACAACTTGACGGAAGATAAAGTACGAAGGTGAGTAGTACAAACTACAGTAAAGTGCTGCACAGGAAAATAGCATGGCAACGGTAACAACAACAACGCAATAAAAATGCGACGCGACGAGAAGAACGGTAAAATGAAAAGCGAAAGCGAGTTGTCCATGTATTGGTATACCCAAGATATTATCTAGTGGGAAGATTAGTTGGGACTTGAATCGGCGGTTCAGGCGCACGGCGCACATGAAACGTGTGGCGCGTTAGGAGTAGTAGATGGAGGTAGCGACCATCGGATGTTGGGCGGCCAGGACGCTATCAGAAGAGAGCTCGCGCCCGTGGGGCACGCGGGGCGACGAGTGCCCAGCCATGCGCACGGGCGGTGGTATGACCATGCGCTGGTCAGACCGTGCGGAGCGCGTCACATCTTCCGTAGACGGGAATTGTGTATGGCTACGTGAGACGTCGTAACTTGGTGGTAAATCGCGCTGCCTCTGCGATGCCTGCTTGATGGACATTTTAATCTGACATACATGCATTCATGAAAAGCCTTACGGGCGTGCCGGTATTGCTCCGCGGGATACCCGCCGCTGGCAAAGGTGTGCGAGCTCCGGAGGAGCCGGAGTGTTCGGGTACGGGTGACATAGTACCACGAATGGCTCGTGCCTGCTCGGGAAAGTGTTGCGTCATGGGGGTTGACGCGATGCTGGGCATATTTTCCCCTATCTGGATAACGCTATCCTCCTCATCCTGATCCTCACGCACGGCTTCCAAAGCCTCGAGAGGTCGGGTGTCTGTGACATGCCCGTGACTACTGGCCCCGTCTGGGTCGTCTATGCGCCACCGTGTACTTGGCTCTGCAGACTTGACCTGCCGGGGTCGTGACCCGAAGAGCCACCACCAGCGGAATCCGCGTCGTTTGGAGAATGACGGAGGCGAATCCGGGTGGCTTTTGAACGGTGTGTAATCAAGAACATAGCTCGATGTCAGCGGGACTTGTGAGTCGGTGGAGCCAGAACGAGGCGGGCGCGTTCTGCGAAAATCGGGCATGAACTCCGGGCCAGACAAAGGCATGGAGTCGTCAAGCGTAGTGGGCATGCTCAAGGGGTGGACTCGGTGTCGCCTGGTTCGAGAGGAAAACATGCGCTCTATCTTGGTGGCCCAACCAGAGTGTACTGGGCGATAGTTGTAGGCCCGAGAGCGCTCACGGCCCGGTCGTCGTTGCCAGATGATATAGGCCACAAAAACGAGAATCAAGGCGCCACCCACGATGGCCGGTGTAACTATCTGCATGGTTCCCCACTGACTGCTGTTGACATCCCCAGCTTCGCGAGCCTGGGAAGACGTTAGTGCATCGAGAGAGTCTCGTGGTATGGGAAATCCGTACAGAAAGCAACTGCGATGCGTGAGCGAGGATGTCGACAAAAACAAGCTCGACTTACCTGGGGTTTTATTGGCGTATTCACCATTGCATGTATTGAAGGAGGGATAGGGTGGAGACAGACTGGAGGTTATTAGAAAGCGAGATATGGCACGGGGAACCTCGGATGCGTTCATATGGGGAAGAATATTTATCAGCCAAGAAGTGGGATCAATGATGTTAGTAACGACAGCATCCAGATCAACCAATCCGTCTCTTCAAAGTCCCTTCCGCCGGAAACGAGCGTGATCTCCTACACGGACTCCCATCGATATATCTGTCTTGTCCAGTTCAAAAACCGAGTCCAAGATCCCGATCTTGGTTTGCCATACTTGCGTTCGACTGGGAAATATAGAGTTGCCGAATCCCCGTGCTTCCACCGCCGGCGTTCGGCAACTCACTGGGTTTAGATGCCAGTGGCGTGCACTAGAACGGCCTATCCCGTCAAGTCAGTCTAGTTGAAACCAACGGAACTTCACTCGGGATGACAGCCTGCTATGTACTACCCGCCGTTGTGTGATGCTGACCCCATCCTCCCTATACATGCGCCCCAAAAGTCCGTCCCGCATTCATTATGGTGATGGCAGCGACCGCCGACACCGCTTCCACTTCCACAAGCAGCTTCCGACTCGAGCGGCCTGCGATCGCCGATGCGGCTCGGCTTTGGCTTGGGGCTCTGCACATCATTTCGAGGTACCATTGAAATTTGATATCTGGCTGCAAGAGACTACAATCTATCGTTCATAGCGCTCAGGGCGCCAGGAAGAGGGCACGATCGCGTGGAATCGCACAGCAATACTTGAAGATTCCCATGCAGCCTGTGTCCTGGTGCATGCTTATGCGGTGTAACCCTTGTTCGATTAGTGGTCGTACTAGCTCAGGGTGCAGCCAAAACTCACTCAATCTGTGTTCGACGCTAGCGCTGAAGGCCTGCGTAATTTCGCGGAGTAGCCTGATTCGGGAAGGTCGTCGGATCCCAAGCCCGAAGGGTATCGGCGAGCTTATCAGATATCTTGAACTGTCATTGCTGGTATGGACCTTTCATTGAGGAAGGTGTCGTAGCCGCGAGCGTTGTACATACATGGAGTCCCTCAAACCCCAACAGATGATAGGGCTATCAGGTACCTGATTATTGACACATCGCGATTTGCCTGGGTGGCGTTCGTCGCATATTCAACCCTGTCAGTACGCACTAAAGCGGCCGTTCGACCCAGCTGTGCGGCCATGCCAGCCGCAGGGTGTGCCTTGCATCCATCTCTCTCACACGTGGCACATGAACCATGAAGGTCTATAAAGATCATCAATTTCGTTAGCACGTACTGCAGCAGCAAAAAGGGAGACCAATGACGAAGCTGCGCGAGGGGCCGACACCAAAAGTCCATGCACCGCAAATTCGAATCTGGTGAGTATCTTTCGATGTTTGTCAGAAAGCAGAAAGACCAGGAAAAAAAAACTGTGATACGCCCTACTAGGACCTACTGTTTTGGAAGGACCCTTGATATCTTCTCACAGAATTGGCGTCGTCAAGTCACTGATGCTTTGCGAGTGTCCATTTTTTGCAGGCACGCAATTGTTTCGTGACTAACCAGGCGTTTCTGGCCAGCTGGCGGCCACTTGGCCATGCCCGGAATGACAAAGAGGCGACAAACTGGCTGTGGGTGGTCTCCGGCCGAGAAATGACGCGCCCACACCGGGAGCACTTATCAACGCTAGTTCGCATAAGTAGTAGGTGCGATCAGTCGGATCCTGATGACTGATTTCAGTAGACAGATTATATCATTGATCGACTTGGTGATCTAAAAGGCAATGCACGCGAGCGCGCGGGAGTCGGGACACAGAAAGGCGTTGATCTAAAACATCTGTAAGCCAAGTCACGAAGATATACCAGTGGCATTGAACGAACCGGTTACGATCGTAGATTTCGATGGTCCGAGAGGAAGTGAGCGGTGACTTCAAAGATCAACTTGCAAAACATTCGAGCCGTCAACTAAATTGCAACGTTCCCACGAACTCGTCGGCTCATCAAGTTGCCATGACACTGTCTGCTCTTCTGCTCTTTCGATTCCGAAGTTGCCAACATCGACTCACCCCAGACTGCTGCCACCACAGTCATATCTTATAGGTTGTTATCCAGGATATGTTTTCCCTATTTTCCCTATTATATTTGTTTCATTTTCGGCCACAAATCAGTGAAAATGGGGAAATATGGAAAACATACCTTGGATGAAAAGCTACTCCACAATCAAATGATGCATACATCCTTGCGTCTTCTGTGAAAGCGGGACGCAGTCACATATGCTACGGCTGGACATCGGTCTGAAAGGTGCTTTTCATTCGTCAAGCAGTACTTTCGACTCCGCACCAGCTGCGTTGAGTGGGAACATCGTCTCTGTACTCCAAGCGGCACACTGTGAGGTTCTTCGAACTTCCTTGTTTGTTCACGAAAGATTCTAGAGCTGTATGTTCACTTGGTAATCGTTGTTGTTGTAGCCTCGCCGCTGCCTCGGTGCGCTCACAATCACGTAGTTTGCATATCATGATGGGAGGAAACCCCAATAAAAACTGCTACTGTTCTCTTGATCATAGGAAGCGTCGTACAGTCCATCATGGTTCTTGGCAACACCCCGGCGTTGGTCTCAAGGTCCTCTACTTTGGTCAGTTCGCTGTCAGTACACTTTGTCAGTACATTCGCGGGTGGGTGTTAGCCTCGGCCCTCGGCTTCGTGACTGCCATCGCAATAACCTACACATCTGAATGCGCACCCCGCCCGCTATTCGTGGACGTTGTACTGGCAGTATTGGGCATGTCCATCGGACTGGGAAACATGCTGGGTTGTAAGTGGTTTTCGACATATGCCGTCCCGCTTGGCTATCTAACAAGTACTGGCACATAGCTTCGATCACACATTTTAGTCTGGGTCAACTATGGTGTAGTGGTTCAGATCCTGATCAGGTAGGTACAATGGCATTTCCCTATCATTGTCAGATAATCCCAGGCGTCCTTCTCCTCGTATTTATGCACTTCCAGCCAGAATCGGCTCGGTGGTTGGTCGAGAAAGAACGTCACGATGACGCTGCGAATCCCCTTACATCGTGCACACCAACCTGACCTCTCCCGCGATCCAAGTGACCCTCGCTGAGATCCTTGCTGATTTTTCTGGGCGACATCGACTAAGCTTTGTGGTCACAGTTCCAGTTCCGTAAGATGGGCGAGAGCAAGACGATCGCGTACCGGTGCTCCGTCCTGTCGTCCCGTCGCTCCTCACCTTCCACCAGCAATGGACAGGCACGAACGCGATCAATTATTAATCCCCACAGAAATCTGAATACCTCGGGATCTCGAGCAGGTCCACGTCCCGTTCGTGACTGGAATTCAAGGAGTCGTCAAATACGCCTTTTGGTTCGTCGCGCTTGGGGAAGTAAACGAACTTCATTCTATGGTGCACTCGCACAGGCGTTGACGATGCTCTGAATCGGCGGGTACGTCAGCGTGCACCTCCGTATCCAGCCTCTCGCGCTCGCTTTAGGCCGACATAGCTCCTCCTCACGATCGTACCCGCGGCGTACGTCTCGATAGTCGCAATCTACTTGTACGGCATCGCCTTTTTTGCGCTCGTGCTCGGCTGCGAGATCGCGTCATCCCACCTCTAGCCAGGCGTGATGGCAATCGAGATGGGGATGTTCACGTACGTTATGTAACGCCGCGATGCTAGCGACAATCGAGTGGGAGACGTTTGTGGTTTTTGGGGGTAGCGAGCGTCGGAATAGCGGCGTAGTATGTGTGGGCGGGGTAGACGACGAGGGAACCACTCCAAGAAGTGATGTGGTTGTTTGAGGGGCCCGGGGTTTGGGTGATGTTCGTAAAGGATGCGCCGGGGAACGGTGGGTTCGGATGGATGGGTCTTGACCGGGTAGTGCCGAGCATTGAGGAAATGAAGAAGCAGGCAGAAGCGGGGGTCGTGGAGGAGGGCATGGTCGAACGAGACGGAGATGACGCGCCTGACGATAAACGGGTCGACGACTCGTGCACTGACCATCTTGTCATCTGACTTTTGATGGCCGGACTCCAAATTCTTTCTACTATCAAAGGTAAGTACGATATCGTCTTGTGGGTCTGAATGATCTTTTTCAAAGGTTCATATCCGCTATGTATTGTGTAGCGAGACCGGGATCGTGATAGAAAAAAATGAGATGCCTAACGATCGGGGCGATATAGCCTCAGCCTATAGGTAAAATCGAGGATGGGTACGATACCCACCTTGCGCTCGTCCACCCGCCCGTTCATGGCCGGATGCTCCAGTTATCCTTCTCATTGACGACGTCCCTAGCCGAAAAAAGAAAACATACTGACCATTTCGAGTAGGATTTCTTCTTCTCATTCCCGTCCGTCTCTCGATTTCTCGTCTCCCTGCTCAGTCCACACATCTGTCGAGGGAATGGACGGAGCCGCAAAACGGATGATCGTCCGCTCAAGCTTTACTTTTGTCGTTCTTAGACCGAGAAACCTCGTCACGAAGTTGCTGAGCAGCTTTCTCAACTTCTCAAGATTCGGAAAGCCGATATGCAGTTGTCAGTACGACGTGAGCCAGAATGGGCAGTGCGCACTCGGGTCTGAATGTTCCTTTATCGTCTGCTCGAGTTTGCTTTTGTCGTCCTTGAACCGAGCAACCTCGTTACGAAATTCCTGAGCAACTTTCTCTAGATTCGTCAAAGCCGAGATGCAGTGGTCAACACGACGCAAAGGAGTGGCATGGGAAAAGCGCACTTGAGTGTTCCTTCTCAGATTCCATCGTCCCCTCGAGGTTGCTTTTATCGTCCCTGACCCGAGCAACCTCGTCACGAAGTGCCTGAGCAGCTTTCTCTCCGCTCACCTTCTCACTCTCCCCCTCTACTTCGACCAGCAAGCCTCCCTCCCACTCGTATACCCCGTCAATGGGCCGTCATGCAACAAATCTACATGGGGTCGCGCCCTCGTGTCGCTATAGTCGCCTCTGCGAGTCTGGCCAACTCCCTCGATAGGGCTCAAAATTACTTGATAGCTGAACCCTAAGCGGACTCGGATGGGCTGCAGATGGGGTAGCAGAAGCCTCTTGACGAGAAAGACTGGTGACCAGTCTAGGTAGATAAGAGAAGCCGCATCTGCCAGGATAGGCGCAGACCGTGTTGTGACGCATGAACGACTTTACTATCGCCCCCTTTGCCTCGTCACCCGCTATCATCTCCGAGGAGTTGCTAACTATGTTGGCAGACGACCTCGACATCCTCAATTGGACGCTTCGTTGTCGGTGGAAACGCACATTATATGACAGCATTTCCGAGACGCTTGGAATGCTCATGGTGCTTCTGCAGGAACCCACAGTACGGCCCGCGGGACCGTAAGTGTTTCAGGTTACTGATGAACCTCGTTGTCAAATTGCCTCCTTCTCCCCATTGACACCCCACCCGCGATCACCCAAATTTGCAGACCATATTGTCAATTTGTCTGAGTGTCACATATTACTACAATGTTCACGTGTTTACCTCCCTCTGATCGCTACTATGCGGTTTCAGGATTGGCTGTGTTACAAGCCTTCAATAGTCAGCTATGGTTCTGTACTAGACGAGATCTTTCGCGCGCTCAAAAATATGCTCATTCTATCCCCCTCTATATCGGGTGAGGATTCACGCGGTATTAATCTTCGCAGAGGGGGGACCGACGGTCACGAAAGCTGATGTGATGAGTCCCAAGAAGCTCGCCTTCATGTATGAACCTATTCCTAGGAAACGCTCGCACAGCCTATATTTCCACCCGGCTTCCATCCATTCACAGACTCACAGTAAGTACTAGTATGCCTTGCACCGCTACTGCGGTTGAACGTTGAACACGCAATAATTATCTATTTGACCTTGCTGCCAGTAAAACAGCGTACTATAGAGCGCCTGGCGTGTTACCGGGGTATTTGATCAGTACCCACTGGCAGATTCAAAACACTCCACCCAAAGGGAGAGTGAAATTTCGAAAGAGTTTACTGACTCGTGCAGCGAATGATGTATTGATCACCGGAGTCAAATATTCCCATCATGTATATAAATAGATACGACCTGGGGCCTGGTCCGCGGAATGGGATGAATAGTCCAGATGGCCACACCTGTTTGGACTTAGTTACTAGGGAAAGTCGGATAAAATGTGAACTCTACTTTCTACCAATTCCGAGTCTCTACTAATTGATTGTCATCCGATAGTATGGCCAAGATGGAAAGGGACTTGTAACGGTGCGGGTTATCTAACGAGCTCCGGAACGACAGCAGATAAATAGGTGCTGCGAATGCAGT
>JBBPOM010000781.1:0-18358 GCA_038091455.1 Leccinum uliginosum | reverse complement strand
ATCCAGACCACCAGAACCCATCCCTGCAGTATCAGCATTGTGTGAACCACTGGAACGAGTTGAGTTTTGCAAGAGCTACAAAATCATAAGTAAAGAACTTTACCTCCCAATTTCTGCCCATTTGCAACGAAGCTCCTTGGTCTTCGCAGCATGTACAGGGGCCGTGTCACATTTCGCCATGAGCCCCAGCATATCCAAGTAAACTGGTGAATATGTCGCCACCCTAAAATTTACTTCACCTTGTGATGATGCGATTTCATCAAGAGCAACCTTGAGCTACAAACAATATTTAGTTCATGGTCAATAGAATTAAATCGAGGACACGTTACTGCAGTGGCAGCAATTGCAACGGCCACTCTGGGGACTTCCTCGACAAATACTTCAGGAAAATATTTTCCGACACTTTTCTCGCCACCGTAAAAAAAATCAATCACAAGTCCCGATAGCGCGGGATGCGCAAAATTGTTCGTTCTGCCCTGCGGAACGTTCAGATCAACACGGGCCATCAGGTATTAAGTATAACCGGTAGCCGCTCACTTCATCATCAACGCCATCCCGTAAGAACAGGCCATTATTCCCCAAGAGTTCCTCGGCAATCTCCTTGTTCACTTCGCGCCGGTTCTCCGAATCCCATTGGTAACGTTGCGTGACGAATATTCGAGCTTTCTTCCGGAGCGCAGATCGCCAGTTTCCTAAATCCTCCCAAAGCTGTTGACACGTCAGTCAGATACGTAGTTAATGACACGTACTCACGAGTTTGCAAATGTCGAGGGAATACTGAGGCCAATAGCCTGTATCGAATGGTAAGCATTAGCTCTAAAACTGCGCAAGTACATACCTTCGGGGATGAACAACCCATGCGAACGTCGCTCCTGGATCGCTTCTTCGATGTATTCCGAGGCGTTTTTGTTGAATTCCGATCGGTGGGGGAACGAGTTAACAGCCGCCGCATCACAATGCGAGAACTGTTTTGCACGCTCGATGATATCGCGAAAGGCCGGTTCATAAAATTGCAATTGACACGGATCTGCACCTTCCGTTTTGGCTTTTGGCTGGCTCAATTCGACGAATAGACCGCCAGATTGATCAGGATCCGGTGGCAGGGTCCCATCACGTTGGCTGGATACACTTCCTACCGTTGGTATATTGTTTGCGCTATGCGGAGCCGGTGTATTGTTTGCACTACGTGGGGCCGGTGTGCTGTTTTTGCTACGCGGAGCCGGGGTCATGCTTTGCTGATGCCTAACCGGTGTATTGTTTGCACTACGTGGGGCCGGTGTGCTGTTTTTGCTATGCAGAGCCGGTGTCATGCTTTGCTGACGCCTAATGGTAGTTAACTGGGCATTGGTGGGGAGGCGGGGGGCATGGTTCCGTCGACGATGCTGGGCCACAACACTTTCGACATTTTCACGAGGGTTAGTGTTGGCTACAAGTAAACGATCAGCTCATTCCTTTGGATACAATGCATCATACCTTGAATTTGCTCAGGTTGAAATCCGCTGTGATCTACGAATGCTCTGGGTAAGCCATGGACGTACAAGATACTGATGACGCACGAGTCGAACGAGCAGAACGAGCAGAGTAGCGTGACGCTGACGACGCAGGTGGACGAGCAGCTGGGACACGAGAGTCAAAACAAGTCTCGATTGTGAAAAAAGTCTACCTTGGGATTGAGAGCCACGCTCGGTCGGATTTTCGCCTCGAAGAACTGCTTCCGCAAGTCTCTCGTCTTCACTCGGCGCTTGCTCATCAATTTCTTCCAAGTCGTCGGGCGCGAAAATGCTATGCCTCTGGTTGGCTTCACGAGGTACTGGGCTAGAGGGAGTATGACGCCGGCCTGTAGGATGCAGGGGAAGCGGATCTTCAGGCTCTTGGATTGGTTCGTCGAACAAATTGGCTGCAGAGTTAGAGTTGACGCCCTTTAAGGGAGCTTGGGGCGTCGCGCGGCGCCCATCGTGTCCTGCGAAATGGAAATGTGAATATTGCCGTGTTGAAACTAGAATGACCCACGAGCAAAAGGGCTAGATTCTCTCGTACCAGCACCACTCTGACAGGATAGAATATGTTAAATGCACGATAACCAAAGACAGGATGATTACATGCCTTAATCGAGGATGCCACTCGAGACAACCGCGTAGGTGCTCCGAGACCCGACTGAGAAGCTAAGGCGAGCATTTGGAGATGCGAAGAACGATGGCGTGAGGTGTCTTCCTGGCCGTTGAGACCAGACGAGCAAACGGAGGCCGCACGAGATGTCGGAGCGGTAGACGTGCGAGGAACGCCCCCAGAGAATACCGAGCCAGGACGGGTCGAAGAGGCACTAGAAGGATCCGCATCTTCGGCATCATAGCGATCAGTACTCGGTATCCTGAAACCGAACTGCTGACCGGGCGCCGCTACAGTAAATGAAGGCCGTTTTGTGGCAGGCGATCCCAACTGAGGTGTGTCCTTGTGCTTGGCTTTGAGACGATGTTGCGAACGCTGCCTCGAATCCGGTTGCGATTCCGTAGTACCCGAACTTTGAGGTGCCATGGGGTTCACTTCCTCGTGTTGAGTCGCGTCCTCGAGGTCGACTTCACGTTTCGACATTCTCCTCCTGACTTGTACTTTCTCAAAGGTTTTCATCTGAGCAATACGACCACCGGTCCCCCTCCCATTTCGCGAAGACCGTCTGATCTGGGATTCTATGCATTGTGAGCAAGAATCGTGAGCGAATGTGTGAAACAAATAAAAATACCGGATGACTCTTCGACTGTTTCAGACTTTGAACGCTTTGCACTGGCAGAATCATCGGGTTCATCCGAGTCGTTGTCCGACTCGGACTCCCTATACAGCCCCTTGCGTTTGGAAGACATGGACGAGAAGGAAGTGCTGTCGCGACTTTTATTTTAATCGACCTGGAGTGGCGCCGAAACTTTAAATAAACATGGTGCAGCTCCGGAGCATAATATAATAGATGTCCACGTATCGAAACCCAGCACAACTACATAAATCTCTACATGTTCGGGCGACTGGCAGCATACGAATATTAGTAAAATGTGCTAGTAGATCAAGTAGGTAGCATAGCAAGAAATGAACGGGAAAAAAGCGTTCGTAACCGTGAATCGCGGGCGGCTCGCGTGAATTGAAGGGTATTTAGAACATAGGCGAGACTACTTCTGCGTATGGTAAGCAGACGGTCCAGTGGAGGAAAACCAGGTGCGAAGGGGTGGAAGAGTGGAAGAGGAAGAGGAAGAGGCCGGAAGCATTTTTCGTTGACGCTTTGCGGGCTGAGACTCGATCTCGGCATTGGGTGGACGTCTTCGATTCGAGCTTAGGGAACTTGACGAAGCTGCCTTTAAAGCAGGGGGGAAACCGGATCCACTCATCGCTCGCAAGGGAGTAGTGGGGCGGGGTATACGCGAAGAAAAGAGATATTCCGTTGCGCGTAAAGCACATGAAGCGGGGTCGACGGAACCGGATTTGTTGGAAGACGAGGCTACTGCTGGTGATTGGGGAGGTACCGAGCCTGCGCTTTTGGGTAAGATTTTGACCCAGCTCTCGTCTTTGAGACCGCACAAAGCCTCGAGAAGAGCCTCGAGCATAAAATCGTGCGTGACTTCGTCCTTGCTGGGATGTAGTTGTCCGTCTAGAATACGCATGGGGACTATAATCTTCTGGCGAAGCTTGCTGAGGAGCGGGATCACAGGCTGAAAATAAGGGGTGATATGAGGGAGGATGTCGGATATCCAGCCTACGTCAGACTGGATGATCGACGTTTTCGCCGTGCTTGGTTGGAATGAGTTGAAAAATGTGTCGAAACAGGAGAGTTGATCTTCGTTTTTGACTTTGTGAGGGTGCTTGAGGAGTACGCAGATTCCGACCAATACATAGAACAAAGATTCGAGATCGTGGGCGGCTCTGTGAACGACGGGCTTCCCAGGACCTGCAAGCACCAGCTCTGCGGCCATCCACGACCACGTTCCCTAACAAAGATATTTAGCTACCGGATGGTCGAATGTATTTTTATTTACCGTGCGCGACAATGGACTGGTGTCGATTGAAGGCCGATCAGGGTCGAGAGGCTCTCCCGCCATCTGGACCTTTATCTCATGGTAAGATCCTAGCTTCGAGACCGCAACATACTGCAAAGAGGGAGGTTGATTCGAGCGATCATGATATAGTGCGGGAACGGTCTCTTCACCGCACTCCCAGAACTTTAGATCCATAGGTTCAGCGGAATCGGGGGTAGAAGGCGCGGTGATTGGGTCGGATGAGGGGGGAGTGATGGGAACCGAGTAGCCCCAATCAGCGAAAAGACCGCGTTGACATACGGCTTCCTTGATCTTCTGACGAATACGCTCGCGATTTTCTGCAGGGAGGGCATCAAGAAATTCGAGACGCTCGTCGGCATCGGATCCTGCGTCCCACAAGACAGCCAGAAGATTGAACAAACTAACGTCACGATGGATTATACCCGCTTTCTCGATCGCGTCTTTGTGAGCTACATGAAGTACGCGCGGTTAGTGAGAAAACGATGAAATAGGATAAATGACAACGTACTCAAGACGTAGTCGATAAAGATCACAAGAAGCTCTGCAAGGGAATTAAACTCCAGAACCTCAACGCCAACGGGTGTGGTTACGAGCCGCGATAGAATACGCAACTGATACTGACGATGGTTTGCGTGGAGGTTAGCTTGGGAAAGGAAGGCACGTAGTAGATGCGTAGAGCTGTTGAATATGGTATCCGGACGGGTCGGATGGGGCGCCTGGACCTGCTGTTCGTGTATGAAGGTTGGAACTCCGGTGACTCGCGAATCGTTCAGTGTTTTGAGGATAAACCCTTCCGTGTACTTTCGTATTGGATCAAGCCAAGAGTCTTTGACGGCGACTCTGACCTCCTTTCCTAAGCGAGGCCGCGATGGGCCCTCCAACACATCAGAGCTGTCGAACCCCATGGTACCACCCCACACGGTTGTTCCGCGTCCATGCAAGATGTCCGAGATAAAAAGCAACTTGTCAATAATGACTTCCCGGTCTTTTTTACCTTCCTTTTTGATCAGTACGCGTTTGTTCCCAGTTTCATCGAGCAACGAAACGTCGAACCCAAGCTGGGATAAGCTTGCTTTGGAGAGACCGATCAAAATACGAAGAAAGACCTCCGGGTCGGCGTGGATGTCCATAGTATGCGTCTCGAGTGAGCCGCCTCGGTCGAAAAATGTCAAATTGACGGTAGACCCCAGTATTCGAAAGGTGGGAGTTGCGTGACGCCCATCCTGGGCGTATAAAAGGACGGTAGTCTTGCCAGCGATTTCTTTGTAAGAGGACGTCAAGTTGTCGGTGGTTCTTCGACTCTTCATCTCTCCGAACACGAGTACGTCCCTCCAATCATGCGAGTCGACGCCCATGAGTACCAGATCCGGCTTTCGCTGAACAAAGGACCCAGTCAAAGCTTTCTTCGCCCCGCGGTCGCTCCATCTCCTGCGTGCGCGACTTGTTGGATGTTCGTCAAGTCGGCGCTTGACGAGAGGTTTAAACTCACCTGTTAGCCTTCGGTTCATTGTTGATTCTTTCGACTCCTTCGAGTATTTTGTTTAGAAACGCCGCCATGTGGCCCTCTGCGTTCTTTCCCTTAGTCTCCGGGAAGTTCGCCCAGCGCTCCTCTCCTTCGCCCGTAATTCCGTAGAGTCCTTGCGACCGTAAGCTGTGCAAAACGTGAGACAAAGTGTGAGTCCCAAACAACAGAGAATCGGGAAATAATCCCTCTAAGAAGTCTCGACTTTCGGACTGGCTGAGTCGCCAATGGAAGTCCCGAGTGTCGTTCTCCACAACACGGTCCATGACGGGGCGATATCCGTCGGATTTTCGCCTGTGGCTCAATGGAATAGTGCCTAACTATTAGAAAGCATTGAGTTGGATAGAAAACGAGCGAGAGTTTCAAGCGCACCTCAGAGTTGCTTCGTGGTGTAGTATGCGCTCGCAGTGGCGTAGGTTGGCGCTACAAACGTGTCAAATTTGACGTTGGCCGATTTAGGAACAAAGCCACTGGCACCTTTGAACTACTAGTTCGTTCTGAATCTGTTTCCATTACGACAGACAAAGGAAGGGTATAGACGGTATAAAATAGCGATTGCTTGGAATTCGAGGTCCTGAGCCTCCTGGCAGCCTTGCACAGGCTGCGCCGCGTGCAAGTGCACGCGCTTAAGTTGCGCCCCATTGGATCAATCGATAGAGATAACAAGACACGCGCCGGCAGAAGAATAAATCAACTATGTACTAAAGTGTATAGTATAGGGCTATAAATCATAAACTGTATAACATCTAAGAACTTGAACACGTGTGTTTTCACTTCTTCGTTTGCTGTCTTGCTTTGCATTCCCTGTTTCCGTCGTGGGTCTTGAAAGCTTGACGTCTGACACACACTACCTCCCCTTGGATCGGTTCTGATGAGTAGGGATACTTGTGCTCCACCCACCCAACCTTTCCGGCACATACGTCTTCGTACTGTGCCTGCGCCGCGTTCGAAGCAACACATTCAATGCCCCTCGCTGCATGTATGTGTCTGAATACGTGCAAGCTCGGTCGAACGCGACGCAGCGCGGCCAAGAGTGCATAGCAACCCGTTCTGCTGAGATCGAGGTGAGAGAATGGAGGGCCGTGCGTTATGACAATGTCCGTATGTGTTGTCGTGTTTCTGGGTCAGCGAGCGAGGCGTCGTCATGGTTGCCAGCGATGAAGATTTTGAACGGGTGTGGACGAGAGTTCAACGAGTCAAGCGCGTCGCGCAGCTCGTCCGTGGTGCCGGACTGAGTTAGGTCGCCCGCGTGAATGAGGATGTCCCCAGCGGGGAGCATAGGTTGAGAACGGTGGGAGCTGTGTGTATCGGAAATGCAAACGACTCGTATTTCTGTTCCCTTTTTGCACGTCGTCGCGCTAGGCAAGCCCCACGAATAAAAAAGCAGAGGGTCGCATTTGAAGTTTTCCGGCAGGCATCGTCAACGTCGTCGTTGTCCCCGTCGCTGTCCCCGCTGTTGCCGTGACGGGTCGGACGCTTGTCGTCGACGTCGCCAGTTGCCGTTGCAGTCACGTCCTCCTCGTCCTTGTCGCGTGATCTTCGTCGTCGCATTGTCCTCGTCGTGCCTGCTGTGGTGTCGCCGAGTCCTCGTCACGGAAACGTGTCCTTGATACCGGAGGAGAAACTATCCGTGCGTTGTACGTCGCGGTACGCCGTCGTTGTCATTCCGTCGTCGTCGTCGCAGTGGTTGTGCGTCGTGGCTGTGGGGGTGCGCTGGCGGCGTGGACGGGGTGTAGGGTAGGTGAGGGAGAGAGGCGGGGAAGGAGGAATGAAGGGGGAGAGAGTGAGGAGTGGGAACGCACGGAGTCGTGTCCGAATCTGTAAATAAAAGCGAGGACAAAGAATAAAAAGTGGAGAAATCTTGACTGTGACATACAGAAAAACGATCACGAAGCACGAAGCAATTTTAATTAAGGTGACAGTGCATAGTACAATTCTTTAGACCAGTATTTATTTAACCAAAATTCATTAGATAATTCGTAGCTGTTCTTACGCGTCAAACGGTTATGCGCGACATCACCAAAGTGAGGGATGAGGTGAGCGGGTGACCTGATCAGCGTGACGGGGATGACGTCCCCTATACGACTACCATCTGGCCTGACTGAACGGCGGAGAAGATGCATATCCGTTCCTGGATTGGTGGGGAGTCCGCGTTGAGGGACGACGTCGAATCGCTGAACATAAGCGAGGAAGTGGTCATGATGGAGAGGGCGGAATACCATTCTGAGTTGAAGGACCGAGTGACCTAAAAGCAGAATGAGTAATCAACAGGCAGCATATTTTATGAACACCTACCATCCAGCCCATGTTTAGGCCACGAGCTCTCTGTGGTAGCATTAGCGACGACAACGTCATATAAACCGTATGGATTGTCAACAGAAGGTGGGATTGCTCTAAGGGTTTGTGGTAGGTCCGGGACCTCTTTGTGGTAGCACATCTGCTGGACACGGAGCTTATACCAGATCTGTATGCGGTCAGACGGTACGTCATAGATTTCGGTATGGTCTCTGACACCAAACACAGGGTGCGACGATGATGTCTTGGCGCGGAAAAAATACTCTTGTAAGGCTGAGCGTAGATCCGGGATATTGAATTTAGCAGAGGCTTCGTCTAGGCTCATTCGTACAGAAGGTTTAAGTGCAAGGTGGAATGCAGATGTTGTGGAAGAAAATGTCCGGTGAGGTTTGAGGGCATCCGGAGAAGAACCGCGAGAAAGGGCATCTGCGATTTGAAAGTAATTTGTTCGAGCAAATGTCGTTATGCCCAGGTGATCGTGAAGCGAGCTGTCCTCTGGATCGGGTTCATGTTCATTATCTTGGTTGAATACATTGTCGCCATCCTCAACGGATCCTTCCGCCGTGTTCCTCTCGAGATACGTAGCGATGTCGAAAAGTAAGCATTTCTCGGCTCGATCCAGGTGGCGAGCGATTTGGCTGTAGTAATCTTGGTTGTTTCCTGCGCGCGCAGGAACCTTAATCTCCTGTACGTGTGCGTGCTCAGTAGGGTCCGCGGACCATTGAACGACGGGACCCGAACGGCGAACATCAGTAACGACCCCTTGGAGTAGCTCCAATTTCGGGATCTCCCAATTATCTCTTCGCCCTCCCGCACGCACGACAGCATCTTTATGGTCGTGAAAGTCTTGTAGCGCCTTCGAGACCTTGAGCAGAGTATCGTCAGTAAAGCATTGCGCTTGTGCGAGATACCGGAATTCGGTGAGGGCTCGAACGGCAATCAGAAATCGGACTGGGACCGCTCCAGCTATGACACCAACGAGGTAGCGTTGTACCGCCCGATGGTCGCGGCCAGTGACCTGTTTGAGTTTAGAGATCCCGTCTTCGAATGAACGATAACCGACAGTCGTTTGGATGAGCGAAAAACGGAAGTCGATTTCCTGCGCACCTACGACCGCGATGCACCACGGAGTGTCGTGGTCCCAGCAAAACCGGTGGAAATGGTGGAGGGGTTCAGTATGAAGAAAGGATGCGGGATCGGAAAGGACCCAGTCCTGCCAGAAAGGGGAAAGGACACCGTTTAGTCCGAGTGACTTGACCGACTTCAGAAAATCTTTGTAATCGGGGGGATCGTGCTCAGCGTATGCAACTCGGATAGCAGCGAGAGTCACCGAGCCCGTACGGGGAGCATGACGAAATGGATCGCCGAAGTTCTTCGATTTTGCCGTCGTCATTGAGGACACCTTTGGGCCCGTTCCAGCAAGAAGAGACTGCTCCGGGGTATCTGCGATCCATGCTACGAGAGGCGTGTAGCAATATCGCAGGTTCCCTACTGGGTCGTTCATCATCACCCCTACCGACGCCGCAATCTTCAGAGGGCGAAGGATTAAGTCCAGAGCTTGATGGAAAAGGCGATCCTGCATCAAGCTACGTACGCGCGTGTTCTTGTGGATAAATTTGGGTATGGGGAGGAGGGCTAGTAGTACGTATCCATGAAGCGAGGTTTTGCTGCGTATGTCGGGATCGATATTTGCGAGAGTCATGAGCACGGGGTGGGCCATGCGATTCCCAGTCACGACCGATATATTCGTCTTGTCAGAGGAGAGTACGACTCCTAAAAGCGTACTTCCGACTGGGAGTTCGCTCTTTGACAATGGTGACGATTAGCATCCACCTTTGAGTCAACTAGTCTTACCTGTATGTCCCACGCTTGATTGCTAGTCATCCAGTTGCTATAGACACGACACACCTTCGCAGCAGTCGTCCAAACCCTCCGAGGAACAAAGTCGATATGTGGAGCGAGCAAGGGGTGAGTGAGAATTGCCTGGATGCATTCAAGTGGTTGACGGTAGAATAGCCGGACGGCGTTCTTTGTCTGACCCTCGGGTTTGATAGTCTCACAGAACCAGGAGGGCCCGGAAGGTAGCGTTTCGGCACGGGATCGTAGCTGCTTTCCCGTCCGAAACGAAAGGGGTATGCGTTTCATCTAGAAATAGACTCACAATCACGTTCTCTGGATCGTAGAAAAACACTTACGATGTCAAGAGAGAGCAGGGAGTCGATGGCAGACAGGCTGAGACGGGAACGAAGGATCCAGGAGGCGAGTTGCCACTCTTCCCGTGACGCAAAGGGAAAATACAGATTGGCCCGTCGCTCGGCCGCGTGTTCGTCCTGTCTGAAGTTGTCCATGAACGATTTTCCACCAGCGAAAGCCTCGCTACAACCCTCGAAGGCTTGAACAAATGTCACCGTTGAGCTTTGGTGCATTTGCATTTGCATCTCGTTGCCCTCGTCCGCCGTCATGATGTCCGGATCTTCCGGAAGGGATTCCTAGTCATTGTCAGAGAACATTTTCGGCGAGCTTTGGTGCATTTGTACCTCGTTGTCCGTGTCCACTCTCATCACGTCTTGATCTTCCGGAAGAGATTCCTGATCATCGTCACGACAGCCTAGGGAGTCGTCGTGAGGAAATTGGAATTCGTCGTTGCCTCTGTGTGTGAATTCGTCATCAGATGGCGCACGAGCCATAGGAATATCGGAATGGGATTCATGAAGGTTGCGCCTCAGTTCTTCGTGCCAACTTGCAGGCCCGCACGATCCGGACGGCTGATTCATATGCTGTAGCACGTTAGTTTCCGAGCAAAACTTCTTGCCACACATAGGGCAGCTAATGGTCTTGAGCTTGCCACGATTCGCCTTGACCCTGGGCATTTTTCGGAGACCTGGCAAACATCGGAAATGTGTAATATTATGAGGTACATTGCATGGACTTACTCGGTTTCGAGACTTCGTCCCTCTGGAGAAGGACAGGTACATCCCAGTGATCGGAACCACAACAAGTTCACATGTGTTGCGAAAATACAAGTCCGCGAGCTAGAGTCCTATCAGAGCGAAAACGAGAAGTTGTCATTAAATATTTCGGACGCTGGTGGGTACCAACATATGGTTCCCAAGACAGTCTATCATAGCGAGAGCACGTCTGGAGAATGTAAGCATAGAAATGGGTACTGCGAGACTGCCAGTGTGCTCTGGGGAGAGGCGTCGCACATTGCATGCTAAAACACAACAACCATTCCCGGTTCTCAAGATCTCAAGGTTGTCGTCCTGGCGTGAGAGAGATACTGACCCCCGTTGCACTTGTACTAATCGGGAAGAACACGGACCACCACCCCACGAAGAGGGGGCTAGAAATCTATATCATGAGTCGCACCATCTATACACCATACACCCATCGTGCATTCTCGTTTGCCCACCGCATCACCTCCGCCGGCCCCCATCCTTTTCCTTCCACCATGCCATCGCCGCCCTGACCTACCGACACGAGGGGCACACGAAACGCACACGATAGGGGATGTGGGGAGGAGGATAGGACTGAGATGCGCACCTTGTACTCAGCAGGGACGTGGTGCTTCAATGTACGCTCTGTGTCCTCCTCTGCCTCCCGGGTGTGTATCGTGAGCGGCTTGCCGAACTTGACGGCCGCGCGTAGCTGTCGGGAAAAAACCTCCTGCTGAATGTCGCGCGGGGAGTTGTTATAGTGGTGGGTCATCGCTTCGAGGCTGGGAGAGAGAGGGTCAAGATGAACTGAGAGAGGCGACGAGGAAAAAGGAACTCACTTTGATCGCTCGACCGCGTCGTCGTAGAGCTTGGCCTCGTGTCTGACAGAGAAGTGCATGAGTCATTGCAACACGCGCGTCGAGAAGGAATGCGACGCACGGGTGAACGCCTAAAAGTTGTCCAGTCAAGGTCATGCCACAGAAAGACAAGGTCAACAACCCAACGCATCCATTACGAATCAATATTCAATAATCGATCCCGCCCCACCTCTGCTTCCTATCCAGCTCGCTAATCGCCGAGTCCGCGAGTTCCCTCCACGCGCGTTGGACCGTCGACGATTGCCTTGACGTTGCGACCGGCGTACACCCCGCGCACGATATCCCACACGGTGCCGAACTTGCCGCAGGGTACTTGGTCTTGTAGGCGGAGAAGGTGGTGAGAAGCTGGGTGTGCGTGTCGACGATCGGAGTGGTGGAGCTGGACGCTGACGATGAGGCTGACGTCGCCCAAAACTCCGTGGATGGTGCAGGCGGTTGCCATGGATGCTGATCTGAGGGGAAAAGAAAAGAGCACGTCAGCGCCCAATGCGTGGCGTGCAATAGGTGGAGTTACCTTCGGAAAAGGTTCCGACTCCGATTCCGAAACTTTACGATTCTGAAGGAAAGCGATTACGTTCGGTACCTTGTTTTTATCTACAGCCTGGCAAGACGTTTAAAATCCCTCCCGACGTCCAATCGCCACACTGCCTGGTTCGGGAGAGTTCTCTAATACATAGACCACTACCACCCTAGCTGCAGGCTCGAGCTCAGGTGTATGTACCCGAATCACCTGAAGAGGGTTGAACGTTGAACGATGAACGATGAGCAGGGCTGAAGTCCGGACGCGTCCACGCGCCGTTAAACGGAGTCAGATTCGCCGAAGACACCTGGCAGGCTGACTTGAGGCCGAGGCCTGAATATCATAGAGTTCGTTTTTAAAAGGGATTTGGAATTCGGGGATGCCGCATCAGTTTCCAAATTGTGGCTCGTATATTATAGGGTAAGTCGGAATTTAATTTTTTTCGTAATGCAATGTTCAAACGTTCACTTAGGGTCACGGGACTCACGGGCATGACAAGACACGTCGGAGCCTGAACTGACTAAGTCCGCAGCGCTGTCCACGTCGTCCATCTTATCCATCTTGACGAGACGCAAGTTGCGCCTTCACGCTGAACCATTTCCTCCCCACGCTCATCCCGCGGTGCGATGACCAAATCCACAAGCGCGGTCACCATGACCATTGGGTATATAGTGGCATTAGGTTCGCGGTGGTGAGATCTTTGTCTTCTCGTTGTTTCAGAAGTCCTGACGCTACCTCATTGTATTGTGGAGGGCCACAGGGACCTGACGCTGTGCAGCTTGATCACCAGGTTCAATTAGTACTACGCCTAGTATTTACCTTTATTTATACTACCTTTGAGAACCGAGGTAAATGGCTTGAACTAGTTGTAGAAGGCTGAAGCATACTCCGACGAGAAAAAAAGGCTGCCAGGCAAAACGAACAAGTAATGTACAAAAGGCAGTCCGAGCGCCCAGTGCTATCCCCCGAGCACGCATCGGATGCCATCCTTCATCTGCCTTCTTTCACATGCCTGAATCCACATACCATCATGCCTCTATATTCGGCTCCCCATCGTTCGAATTCCTCTGATGTACATTCGGCCAAGGGAAGTGACGGACCGCAACACAAAGTTCTCAATGTACCAACAGATTCTGATCGACATGTACGTCTTGTCACTAGACCCCGACCGCCTAATGCTCAGGGCCCTATTATAAGCAGGTGCAAAATGGGCCGGACGACTCAGAGCTGGACTCTGCCATCGTTCCAAGCCCAGAAAATTCGGCAGAGGCATACTTACTCCTGGAAGCTGCTCGTGCTGATCGTCAAGTCCGCCTCACCCGCAGAAACTTAGCCCTTCAAGTTATCCGCCGCAACACCATCGCCCTCCAATATAATCGCCTCCTGTTGGAGAAAACAGAAAAGGATCTGCGTACAGCAGATCGATTCGTGGGACGGGTTCGTTTTATAATCCGAGACAGTGGCGTACCCGTCGCGCTCGAGTATGCGATGCGACAAGACCAATCCAGTATGTTTAAAAAAAATCTCGACTTGTAATACTGTCTAAGTAGAGCTGACTACATACACCTTGATTACCACAGACACATCTCCGAGTCATCACGATGGTGATGTTAACATGTACTGCTCTCACTCACCACGGACTGCACTTGATGTTATGCTAGATTAGCTCGGATGAATGTACTATCGTTGATTATCAGGGTCTGTCACGGGCATCAGCATCAGCAACCGCACATCAAGGCAAGGATGCTGATAAGCTCGTGTAAACTGGTACTCTGAACTCTTTCTCCCGATATCTCCTGTTATTTCCCGATGATCCGTGTTTAAGTAAATTGAACGGATTCCAAACTCACATCTTTAACCCTGGCGATTCGTTCCCGGCACCTTTCAGTTTTCTCCCCATTTGTATAGCCGTCAGCCAAACATTGAGCTATATCCCCCCGCTTCTGTCAACGTGACTGATCTGGTAGTTTGCAGGCTTTAGAAAAATGTTTAATCGGTACAAAATCGTAAGCGGCGCCCTAGAGCGCCAGTCCCCGACTCCCCCCCATATTAGGTATTCTGATTCGGCAGAATACTTTCCGACGGATTTCGCCCGTTCCGACCAACCCCTTCGAAGGTGTATCGCTCCCCGACTCAATGGGCCGCCGTTTCGTCATGGCGAACGCGCGAGAAGTCAGTAAGTAGTGTTTTTCTTTTCTATTTATATTACCCTTATATACGAACACTTCTCCAGTTTTGCTCTATATCTATCGGTCTTTCTTTGCGCAGGCGATCGTCGAAAATCCGGTGGACCCGCTCAAGAGTCAGTACGCGCCGTCGTTCCTCGCCACGTACCGAGCCTCTTCGATCATTCTGCGGACGATAGGAGCGCATTATTCAAACTATCCTCAACTTTGCGCACGGTATTGGTCCGTCTGGACGTTTGCTATCTCGGCAGCGGTTCGTGTCGTCGTTCAGTCGTGGCCATGGTCGTGTAATTTACTGACTGGTGTCTTTCTTTTTGCGGTCGGTACGATAGATTGTCTTTGGCACCATCGTCACTCGTGAGCCTAGGTCTCCGCTGGCATCCAATGTGATCAAAGAGCTCGACGAGGCTTGTGTACTTTTCACGAAAGCCGCATGCTATAGTCGTAGAGCGGCGAAAGCTCTCGTAAGGACCTGTTCAAACTGAAGGTGGTTCCGACCCCCAATTTTCTTCGCATTTGTAGCCGATCCTGAAGAAACTGAGTGAAAAGGCCCACAACGCGTTGGCCACAGCTAAGAACGACAAATCGTCGTCATCTTCTCGTCGTCTTCATCATCGCCTAGCCAGTTAGGGCAACAATGGGTCATTAATGTACATAATTGAACAGAATAAAGCATATCTAAGCAGATGCAGAATAGCATCAGAGAACAGCGGAACGCAGAAACGAGCAGACGAGGAACATTGATCTCGACATTGCTGGGATACACGGGGAGCAGATCCGAGCAGCGAATAGCATGGTTGGGCATAAAATTCTTATGATTTTACTCTCATCTGGTGTATATTTATGACCCCTTCTGTTCATTTGATATAAATCAGATTTTCGCACATCAAAACACACGTCGACCGATCTGAGCACAGCCAGTTTTCACTGGGATTCAAGGAGGGGATCGAAGCGGACGAGCTTGCAATCTTTGCCGGGCGCACGCGGTTCGTGTCGACGAGGCGGTTGCCAGCGGAGTCGAAGCAAACGCAAGCGCCAACACCGCCTGAATGGGAATCCTCTACGTTCGTATCCCCCTCGCATGGGCATGGTCTCCCGACGACCGCCCCGCCACAGTCGCCGCCTCCGCCTCCACTGACGTTGTATGGAACCGAAAGCGCGTCTTGGGCTCGCTCCAGCTACTCGTCAACCGCGATCGCAAAGACTGTACCGACCTCAGGCTCGGCCCTCAGCTCATTGGAAACATCGATCGCTGGGCAAAGGAATACTTCATGGTCAGACGAACATATGCAATGACGTGTCGACGGTATGTTTTCGATTTGATTATATATCTCTTTCTTCTGGTTCCGGTGCTGTCAGTCACTGGCCGACTTTGTGTCCAGCTATTGACGATCGTGATAAACGGTTTCTACGAAGGCCTGGTACAGTTGATCGATCGGCTGGTCGAGTTCGCCCTCGAGCGTATGCGCTTTTGCCGCAGGACTAGCCTGATTGTCGAGGATTTCTCGTTCGGCTATGGTCAGTCCCTATGAAATCTGGGACGACATGCGTCGACGAACAACGCCCAACCCCGTCGACGACTTGACGATGACGACGACCATATCATATATCCTTCCCCTCTCCTTCACCCATCCTACAACCGCCCTCACTCTCACCCTCTCCCTTGCCCACACGGAACCGACCACGACGCAACGGCGTGCCACCAGCCACCACTGCGAACGACGATGGCGACGACGACACGACATCGCGGCGTACTGGTGCAACCATGTCACGATGACGTGACGACGACAACGACCGCCCTCGCTCTATCCATCTCCCTTGCTCACACTCAATCGACTACGGCGCCACGGCGTGCCACCACTGCTACGTCCGACGTGTCGCGGCAATAACAACGACAGCGACGACGACGACGACTCGTCACCTGCACCGCGACGTCGACTCACAACAAGACGACGACGACGACCCCATGACACGACGATTGCTGCTACAACCACTTTTTGGACATAATGAAGGACTTACAAGAGTCAACCGTGAGTGTGGCTCGTGACTCCCCGGCAGACCAGACTCTCACTTTTGGCACAGGATGGACACGCCGGGTGTTATCAGACGCGTTTCCGACCCTTTCCACGGCCACGCAACGCTCATCCAAGGGTTCAATACCTTTCTTCCCGTCGGTTGCCGCATAGAATGCTCTACAGATTCGCAACAATATTATCATCACCGTCACCACGCCTTCCGGGTCGATGCTTCAGTCAAGTAGCGACCAGCCAATTGGCCGAGGTGGCCCACAGGGTTCTCCATTTCCTCGCGAAGGTTCATCGGTCGGTCCGTCAAACGTTCTTCCGCCTGATCCAAATATCTATGGAGTGGGGTTGGATTGTGTAGCCATAGAACCTGCCATGCAATACGTTCAGAAAATCAAACAGCGATGCGACGAAGCGACCTACCGTCGTTTCCTGGAGATACTAGGGAGATATCATAACATGGCTGACGCTGTCGATGAGGTCAACACGAGACGGGGTCGGTGCGGCGAAGCTCGTTGATAGCTCAGGCGCCGTCGTCTGCTGGTTCCCTTGGACACCGATAAATGCCGTGGCGTCATTGGGACTTGGGTCGCCGATGAGAGGTGGTAGACGCGAAGCCTGCTCCCGAGGATCGGAGGATGCGGCTTCTCGACCGTCGCATGGGTCTCCACTGCTGGTTACGACTCTATCTCCTGCCCGGTTCTAGCCCCGTACCAATCCCTGTTATTACCGCTCCCCCGCGGACCTGGCCGACCAAGATTTTGTCGCCGACGGTCCGCAAGTCGCATCGAAGATGGGTGTTGAACGTGGGCGCGGACGCATTGGCGCAGCATTTCTCGATGATCAATAGAGAGTTATTCAATGGGGATCAAACCGGAGGCGTTGATCATGGATGACTGGATGTCGTGTCAAGAGGTGGACGTGCTCGACTGGGCGCAGTACCTCAAGGACCGAGCTCAATGGAAGGCAGAGTTGCGAAACGGCCAGAAGACGAGCGAGCGCGTTAACCTGATGGCGAATTTCGTTGTGTCCGAGAACAACGGCAACTTGTCCCCCTTCCCAACAGCAACAACGCAACACGACGACGACTCGACGATGGCACGACGCCAAGTGACGACGCGACAACGACGAGACGACAACGCCGACACGATGCATCAACGGGCCGCGTGTCGACGATGTGAGCGAGACGACAACGAGACAACGACAACCATGACAACGTCCGCGATGTCGACTCGACGGCGTTGCAACAGAAATGGCGATGTGACGTCCGAGGAGGAGGACTGCACGGTCACGGTGAGACAACGATGAGACGACGCAACGACGTCGACGACAACTTGAACGTCCCGACTTCCTGAAATGGTGTCCGGGACACAACAGCGAGAGCACATCCGAGTCGGCAACAACGACGGTGCGTCGCCGACAACGACTACTGTCGATGACGACGACGCATCGACGAATCGACGATGCGACTGATGCGCGAGACGGCGAGACAGCAACACTGGCAGGTAACCCGTAACGTTGCTATTCCCTAGTAGCACTGCTATCAGACCCCTCGGTGTCCTTACTCGAGCTGTCGAGACGAGATTCGTCACAGGAACATATATACAGTACCCGGCCAACGGGTTTGGTGCGGGTACGCAAATGCTAACCCGCACCCAAAGTGTCTGAAATTGTCTAAAAGTGGCACAGGTGGCACAGGTGGCGACAGATAGTGACAGGCTTTGTGACAAATCCCGGAAGGTAACAGGTGGCGACAGGTGGCGACAGGCGGTGACAGGCAGTGACATATTGTCAATGCTGTCAGCTCGGCAAATGAAAAGGGTCAGTTTGCTGATGATCCTCGCCCGCCGCTCCTTGCTCGCATGGCCACCGAGGGAGTTAACACGTTAACACAGTGAGCACTCCCCTTCTCGACCTCGACCACATTCCCACCCTCACCCTCGCTCGTATAATCACCCAGCGT